>CALNXL020000108.1:0-17569 GCA_942486065.2 Calliphora vomitoria
GCTAGATTTTTTTGTTTTTGGATTGCTTGGAAAATGTAGCTTTTCAATAAGGTATAACTTAAGTAGCTAACATAATTAGTGGCCGATATAAATGCTGATACACGGGACATTTTTCGAAAAATGACCCAAAATTACCCCCATTTTGTAACGACTTCACATAAATCGTAATTTCAAAGGCCCCTAAAGAGCTAGGAAGCTAGATTCTTTTGTTTTTGGATTTCCTGGAAATGTAGCTTTTCAATAAGGTATAACTTAAGTAGCTAGCATAATTAGCGCCTGATATAAATGCAGATATACGGGACATTTTTCGAAAAATGACCCAAAATTACCCCATTTTGTAACGACTGCACATAAGTCGTAATTTCAAAGGCCCCTAAAGAGCTAGGAAGCTAGATTTTTTTGTTTTTGGATTGCCTGGAAATGTAGCTTTTCAATAAGGTATAACTTAAGTAGCTAGCATAATTAGTGGCCGATATAAATGCAGATATACGGGACATTTTTCGAAAAATGAACCAAAATTACCCCATTTTGTAACGACTTCACATAAATCGTAATTTCAAAGGCCCCTAAAGAGCTAGGAAGCTAGATTCTTTTGTTTTTGGATTGCCTGGAAATGTAGCTTTTCAATAAGGTATAACTTAAGTAGCTAGCATAATTAGTGCCCGATATAAATGCAGATATATGGAAAATTTTTCGAAAAATTACCCAAAATTACCCCATTTTGTAACGACTGCACATAAATCGTAATTTCAACGGCCCCTAAAGAGACAAGAAGCTAGATTTTTTTGTTCTTGGATTGCCTGGAAATGTAGCTTTTCAATAAGGTATAACTTAAGTAGCTAGCATAATTAGTGGCCGATATAAATGCAGATATACGGGACATTTTTCGAAAAATGAACCAAAATTACCCCATTTTGTAACGACTGCACATAAATCGTAATTTCAAAGGCCCCTAAAGAGCTAGGAAGCTAGATTCTTTTGTTTTTGGATTGCCTGGAAATGTAGCTTTTCAATAAGATATAACTTAAGTAGCTAGCATAATTAGTGGCCGATATAAATGCAGATATACGGAACATTTTTCGAAAAATTACCCAAAATTACCCCATTTTGTAACGACTGCACATAAATCGTAATTTCAAAGGCCCCTAAAGAGCTAGGAAGCTAGATTCTTTTGTTTTTGGATTGCTTGGAAATGTAGCTTTTCAATAAGGTATAACTTTAGTAGCTAGCATAATTAGCGCCTGATATAAATGCAGATATACGGGACATTTTTCGAAAAATGACCCAAAATTACCCCATTTTGTAACGACTGCACATAAATCGTAATTTCAAAGGCCCCTAAAGAGCTAGGAAGCTAGATTCTTTTGTTTTTGGATTGCCTGAAAATGTAGCTTTTCAATAAGGTATAACTTAAGTAGCTAGCATAATTAGTGCCCGATATAAATGCAGATATACGGGACATTTTTCGAAAAATGACCCAAAATTACCCCATTTTGTAACGACTGCACATAAATCGTAATTTCAAAGGCCCCTAAAGAGCTAGGAAGCTAGATTCTTTTGTTTTTGGATTGCCTGGAAATGTAGCTTTTTAATAAGGTATAACTTAAGTAGCTAGCATAATTAGTGGCCGATATAAATGCAGATATACGGGACATTTTTCGAAAAATGACCCAAAATTACCCCATTTTGTAACGACTGCACATAAATCGTAATTTCAAAGGCCCCTAAAGAGCTAGGAAGCTAGATTCTTTTGTTTTTGGATTGCCTGAAAATGTAGCTTTTCAATAAGGTATAACTTAAGTAGCTAGCATAATTAGTGCCCGATATAAATGCAGATATACGGGACATTTTTCGAAAAATGACCCAAAATTACCCCATTTTGTAACGACTGCACATAAATCGTAATTTCAAAGGCCCCTAAAGAGCTAGGAAGCTAGATTCTTTTGTTTTTGGATTGCCTGGAAATGTAGCTTTTCAATAAGGTATAACTTAAGTAGCTAGCATAATTAGTGGCCGATATAAATGCAGATATACGGGACATTTTTCGAAAAATTAACCAAAATTACCCAATTTTGTAACGACTGCACATAAATCGTAATTTCAAAGGCCCCTAAAGAGATAGGAAGCTAGATTCTTTTGTTTTTGGATTGCTTGGAAATGTAGCTTTTTAATAAGATATAACTTAAGTAGCTAGCATAATTAGTGGCCGATATAAATGCAGATATACGGGACATTTTTCGAAAAATTACCCAAAATTACCCCATTTTGTAACGACTGCACATAAATCGTAATTTCAAAGGCCCCTAAAGAGCTAGGAAGCTAGATTTTTTTGTTTTTGGATTGCTTGGAAATGTTGCTTTTTAATAAGGTATAACTTAAGCAGCTAGCATAATTAGTGCCCGATATAAATGCAGATATACGGGACATTTTTCGAAAAATGAACCAAAATTACCCCATTTTGTAACGACTTCACATAAATCGTAATTCCAAAGGCCCCTAAAGAGCTAGGAAGCTAGATTCTTTTGTTTTTGGATTGCCTGGAAATGTAGCTTTTCAATAAGGTATAACCTAAGTAGCTAGCATAATTAGTGCCCGATATAAATGCAGATATACGGGACATTTTTCGAAAAATTACCGAAAATTACCCCATTTTGTAACGACTGCACATAAATCTTAATTTTAAAGGCCCCTAAAGAGCTAGGAAGCTAGATTCTTTTGTTTTTGGATTGCCTGGAAATGTAGCTTTTCAATAAGGTATAACTTAAGTAGCTAGCATAATTAGTGGCCGATATAAATGCAGATATACGGAACATTTTTCGAAAAATTACCCAAAATTACCCCATTTTTTAACGACTGCACATAAATCTTAATTTTTTAATTTGGATTGCCTGGAAATGTAGCTTTTCAATAAGGTATAACTTAAGTAGCTAGCATAATTAGTGGCCGATATAAATGCAGATATACGGAACATTTTTCGAAAAATTACCCAAAATTACCCCATTTTGTAACGACTGCACATAAATCGTAATTTCAAAGGCCCCTAAAGAGCTAGGAAGCTAGATTCTTCTGTTTTTGGATTGCCTGGAAATGTAGCTTTTCAATAAGGTATAACTTAAGTAGCTAGCATAATTAGTGCCCGATATAAATGCAGATATACGGGACATTTTTCGAAAAATGACCCAAAATTACCCCATATTGTAACGACTGCACATAAATCGTAATTTCAAAGGCCCCTAAAGAGCTAGGAAGCTAGATTCTTTTGTTTTTGGATTGCCTGGAAATGTAGCTTTTCAATAAGGTATAACTTAAGTAGCTAGCATAATTAGTGGCCGATATAAATGCAGATATACGGGACATTTTTCGAAAAATGAACCAAAATTACCCAATTTTGTAACGACTGCACATAAATCGTAATTTCAAAGGCCCCTAAAGAGATAGGAAGCTAGATTCTTTTGTTTTTGGATTGCTTGGAAATGTAGCTTTTCAATAAGGTATAACTTAAGTATCTAGCATAATTAGTGGCCGATATAAATGCAGATATACGGGACATTTTTCGAAAAATTACCCAAAATTACCCCATTTTGTAACGATTGCACATAAATCGTAATTTCAAAGGCCCCTAAAGAGCTAGGAAGCTAGATTTTTTGTTTTTGGATTGCTTGCAAATGTTGCTTTTTAATAAGGTATAACTTAAGCAGCTAGCATAATTAGTGCCCGATATAAATGCAGATATACGGGACATTTTTCGAAAAATGAACCAAAATTACCCAATTTTGTAACGACTGCACATAAATCGTAATTTCAAAGGCCCCTAAAGAGATAGGAAGCTAGATTCTTTTGTTTTTGGATTGCTTGGAAATGTAGCTTTTCAATAAGGTATAACTTAAGTATCTAGCATAATTAGTGGCCGATATAAATGCAGATATACGGGACATTTTTCGAAAAATTACCCAAAATTACCCCATTTTGTAACGATTGCACATAAATCGTAATTTCAAAGGCCCCTAAAGAGCTAGGAAGCTAGATTTTTTGTTTTTGGATTGCTTGCAAATGTTGCTTTTTAATAAGGTATAACTTAAGCAGCTAGCATAATTAGTGCCCGATATAAATGCAGATATACGGGACATTTTTCGAAAAATGAACCAAAATTACCCCATTTTGTAACGACTTCACATAAATCGTAATTTCAAAGGCCCCTAAAGAGCTAGGAAGCTAGATTCTTTTGTTTTTGGATTGCCTGGAAATGTAGCTTTTCAATAAGGTATAACTTAAGTAGCTAGCATAATTAGTGCCCGATATAAATGCAGATATATGGAAAATTTTTCGAAAAATTACCCAAAATTACCCCATTTTGTAACGACTGCACATAAATCGTAATTTCAACGGCCCCTAAAGAGATAAGAAGCTAGATTTTTTTGTTCTTGGATTGCCTGGAAATGTAGCTTTTCAATAAGGTATAACTTAAGTAGCTAGCATAATTAGTGGCCGATATAAATGCAGATATACGGGACATTTTTCGAAAAATGAACCAAAATTACCCCATTTTGTAACGACTGCACATAAATCGTAATTTCAAAGGCCCCTAAAGAGCTAGGAAGCTAGATTCTTTTGTTTTTGGATTGCCTGGAAATGTAGCTTTTCAATAAGATATAACTTAAGTAGCTAGCATAATTAGTGGCCGATATAAATGCAGATATACGGAACATTTTTCGAAAAATTACCCAAAATTACCCCATTTTGTAACGACTGCACATAAATCGTAATTTCAAAGGCCCCTAAAGAGCTAGGAAGCTAGATTCTTTTGTTTTTGGATTGCTTGGAAATGTAGCTTTTCAATAAGGTATAACTTTAGTAGCTAGCATAATTAGCGCCTGATATAAATGCAGATATACGGGACATTTTTCGAAAAATGACCCAAAATTACCCCATTTTGTAACGACTGCACATAAATCGTAATTTCAAAGGCCCCTAAAGAGCTAGGAAGCTAGATTTTTTGTTTTTGGATTGCTTGGAAATGTAGCTTTTCAATAAGGTATAACTTAAGTAGCTAGCATAATTAGGGCCTGATATAAATGCAGATATACGGGACATTTTTCAAAAAATGAACCAAAATTACCCCATTTTGTAACGACTTCACATTAATCGTAATTTCAAAGGCGCCTAAAGAGCTAGGAAACTAGATTCTTTTGTTTTTGGATTTCCTGGAAATGTAGCTTTTCAATAAGGTATAACTTAAGTATCTAGCTTAATTAGTGGCCGATATAAATGCAGATATACGGGACATTTTTCGAAAAATGACCCAAAATTACCCCGTTTTGTAACGACTTCACATAAATCGTAATTTCAAAGGCCCCTAAAGAGCTAGGAAGCTAGATTCTTTTGTTTTTGGATTGCCTGGAAATGTAGCTTTTCAATAAGGTATAACTTAAGTAGCTAGCGTAATTAGTGGCCGATATAAATGCAGATACACGGGACATTTTTCGAAAAATGACCCAAAATTACCCCATTTTGTAACGACTTCACATAAATCGTAATTTCAAAGGCCCCTAAAGAGCTAGGAAGCTAGATTTTTCTGTTTTTGGATTGCTTGGAAATGTAGCTTTTCAATAAGGTATAACTTAAGTAGCTAGCATAATTAGGGCCTGATATAAATGCAGATATACGGGACATTTTTCGAAAAATGAACCAAAATTACCCCATTTTGTAACGACTTCACATTAATCGTAATTTCAAAGGCGCCTAAAGAGCTAGGAAACTAGATTCTTTTGTTTTTGGATTTCCTGGAAATGTAGCTTTTCAATAAGGTATAACTTAAGTATCTAGCTTAATTAGTGGCCGATATAAATGCAGATATACGGGACATTTTTCGAAAAATGACCCAAAATTACTCCATTTTGTAACGACTTCACATAAATCGTAATTTCAAAGGCCCCTAAAGAGCTAGGAAGCTAGATTCTTTTGTTTTTGGATTGCCTGGAAATGTAGCTTTTCAATAAGGTATAACTTAAGTAGCTAGCGTAATTAGTGGCCGATATATATGCAGATACACGGGACATTTTTCGAAAAATGACCCAAAATTACCCCATTTTGTAACGACTTCACATAAATCGTAATTTCAAAGGCCCCTAAAGAGCTAGGAAGCTAGATTTTTTTGTTTTTGGATTGCTTGGAAATGTAGCGTTTCAATAAGGTATAACTTAAGTAGCTAGCATAATTAGTGGCCGATATAAATGCAGATATACGGGACATTTTTCGAAAAGTGACCCAAAATTACCCCATTTTGTAACGACTGCACATAAATCGTAATTTCAAAGGCCCCTAAAGAGCTAGGAAGCTAGATTCTTTTGTTTTTGGATTGCCTGGAAATGTAGCTTTTCAATAAGGTACAACTTAAGTAGCTAGCGTAATTAGTGCCCGATATACATGCAGATATACCGGACATTTTTCGAAAAATGACCCAAAATTACCCCATTTTGTAACGACTGCACATAAATCTTAATTTTAAAGGCCCCTAAAGAGCTAGGAAGCTAGATTCTTTTGTTTTTGGATTGCCTGGAAATGTAGCTTTTCAATAAGGTATTACTTAAGTAGCTAGCATAATTAGTGCCCGATATAAATGCAGATATACGGGACATTTTTCGAAAAATGAACCAAAATTACACCATTTTGCTTTTCAATAAGATATAACTTAAGTAGCTAGCATAATTAGTGCCCGATATAAATGCAAATATACGGGACATTTTTCGAAAAATGAACCAAAATTACCCAATTTTGTAACGACTGCACATAAATCGTAATTTCAAAGGCCCCTAAAGAGCTAGGAAGCCAGATTTTTTTGTTTTTGGATTTCCTGGAAATGTAGCTTTTCAATAAGGTATAACTTAAGCAGCTAGCGTAATTAGTGCCCGATACAAATGCAGATATACGGGACATTTTACGAAAAGTGAACCAAAATTACCCCATTTTGTAACGACTGCACATAAATCGTAATTTCAAAGGCCCCTAAAGAGCTAGGAAGCTAGATTTTTTTGTTTTTGGATTGCTTGGAAATGTAGCTTTTCAATAAGGTATAACTTAAGTAGCTAACATAATTAGTGGCCGATATAAATGCTGATACACGGGACATTTTTCGAAAAATGACCCAAAATTACCCCATTTTGTAACGACTTCACATAAATCGTAATTTCAAAGGCCCCTAAAGAGCTAGGAAGCTAGATTCTTTTGTTTTTGGATTTCCTGGAAATGTAGCTTTTCAATAAGGTATAACTTAAGTAGCTAGCATAATTAGCGCCTGATATAAATGCAGATATACGGGACATTTTTCGAAAAATGACCCAAAATTACCCCATTTTGTAACGACTGCACATAAGTCGTAATTTCAAAGGCCCCTAAAGAGCTAGGAAGCTAGATTTTTTTGTTTTTGGATTGCCTGGAAATGTAGCTTTTCAATAAGGTATAACTTAAGTAGCTAGCATAATTAGTGGCCGATATAAATGCAGATATACGGGACATTTTTCGAAAAATGAACCAAAATTACCCAATTTTGTAACGACTGCACATAAATCGTAATTTCAAAGGCCCCTAAAGAGATAGGAAGCTATATTCTTTTGTTTTTGGATTGCCTGGAAATGTAGCTTTTCAATAAGGTATAACTTATGTAGCTAGCATAATTAGTGGCCGATATAAATGCAGATATACGGGACATTTTTCGAAAAATGACCCAAAATTACCCCATTTTGTAACGATTGCACATAAATCGTAATTTCAAAGGCCCCTAAAGAGCTAGGAAGCTAGATTCTTTTGTTTTTGGATTGCCTGGAAATGTAGCGTTTCAATAAGGTATAAATTAAGCAGCTAGCATAATTAGTGCCCGATATAAATGCAGATATACGGGACATTTTTCGAAAAATGACCCAAAATTACCCCATTTTGTAACGACTGCACATAAATCGTAATTTCAAAGGCCCCTAAAGAGCTAGGAAGCTAGATTCTTTTGTTTTTGGATTGCCTGGAAATGTAGCTTTTCAATAAGGTACAACTTAAGTAGCTAGCGTAATTAGTGCCCGATATACATGCAGATATACCGGACATTTTTCGAAAAATGACCCAAAATTACCCCATTTTGTAACGACTGCACATAAATCTTAATTTTAAAGGCCCCTAAAGAGCTAGGAAGCTAGATTCTTTTGTTTTTGGATTGCCTGGAAATGTAGCTTTTCAATAAGGTATTACTTAAGTAGCTAGCATAATTAGTGCCCGATATAAATGCAGATATACGGGACATTTTTCGAAAAATTACCCAAAATTACCCCATTTTGTAACGACTGCACATAAATCGTAATTTCAAAGGCCCCTAAAGAGCAAGGAAGCTAGATTTTTTTTGTTTTTGGATTGCTTGGAAATGTAGCTTTTCAATAAGATATAACTTAAGTAGCTAGCATAATTAGTGCCCGATATAAATGCAAATATACGGGACATTTTTCGAAAAATGAACCAAAATTACCCAATTTTGTAACGACTGCACATAAATCGTAATTTCAAAGGCCCCTAAAGAGCTAGGAAGCTAGATTTTTTTGTTTTTGGATTTCCTGGAAATGTAGCTTTTCAATAAGGTATAACTTAAGCAGCTAGCGTAATTAGTGCCCGATATAAATGCAGATATACGGGACATTTTACGAAAAGTGAACCAAAATTACCCCATTTTGTAACGACTGCACATAAATCGTAATTTCAAAGGCCCCTAAAGAGCTAGGAAGCTAGATTTTTTTGTTTTTGGATTGCTTGGAAATGTAGCTTTTCAATAAGGTATAACTTAAGTAGCTAGCATAATTAGTGGCCGATATAAATGCAGATACACGGGACATTTTTCGAAAAATGACCCAAAATTACCCCATTTTGTAACGACTTCACATAAATCGTAATTTCAAAGGCCCCTAAAGAGCTAGGAAGCTAGATTCTTTTGTTTTTAGATTTCCTGGAAATGTAGCTTTTCAATAAGGTATAACTTAAGTAGCTAGCATAATTAGCGCCTGATATAAATGCAGATATACGGGACATTTTTCGAAAAATGACCCAAAATTACCCCATTTTGTAACGACTTCACATAAATCGAAATTTCAAAGGCCCCTAAAGAGCTAGGAAGCTAGATTTTTTTGTTTTTGGATTGCCTGGAAATGTAGCTTTTCAATAAGGTATAACTTAAGTAGCTAGCATAATTAGTGGCCGATATAAATGCAGATATACGGGACATTTTTCGAAAAATGACCCAAAATTACCCCATTTTTTAACGACTGCACATAAATCTTAATTTTTTAATTTGGATTGCCTGGAAATGTAGCTTTTCAATAAGGTATAACTTAAGTAGCTAGCATAATTAGTGGCCGATATAAATGCAGATATACGGGACATTTTTCGAAAAATGACCCAAAATTACCCCATTTTTTAACGACTGCACATAAATCTTAATTTTTTAATTTGGATTGCCTGGAAATGTAGCTTTTCAATAAGGTATAACTTAAGTAGCTAGCATAATTAGTGGCCGATATAAATGCAGATATACGGAACATTTTTCGAAAAATTACCCAAAATTATCCCATTTTGTAACGACTGCACATAAATCGTAATTTCAAAGGCCCCTAAAGAGCTAGGAAGCTAGATTCTTTTGTTTTTGGATTGCCTGGAAATGTAGCTTTTCAATAAGGTATAACTTAAGTAGCTAGCATAATTAGTGCCCGATATAAATGCAGATATACGGGACATTTTTCGAAAAATGACCCAAAATTACCCCATTTTGTAACGACTGCACATAAATCGTAATTTCAAAGGCCCCTAAAGAGCTAGGAAGCTAGATTCTTTTGTTTTTGGATTGCCTGGAAATGTAGCTTTTCAATAAGGTATAACTTAAGTATCTAGCATAATTAGTGGCCGCTATAAATGCAGATATACGGGACATTTTTCGAAAAATGAACCAAAATTACCCAATTTTGTAACGACTGCACATAAATCGTAATTTCAAAGGCCCCTAAAGAGATAGGAAGCTAGATTATTTTGTTTTTGGATTGCTTGGAAATGTAGCTTTTCAATAAGGTATAACTTAAGTAGCTAGCATAATTAGTGGCCGATATAAATGCAGATATACGGGACATTTTTCGAAAAATTACCCAAAATTACCCCATTTTGTAACGATTGCACATAAATCGTAATTTCAAAGGCCCCTAAAGAGCTAGGAAGCTAGATTTTTTTGTTTTTGGATTGCTTGGAAATGTTGCTTTTTAATAAGGTATAACTTAAGCAGCTAGCATAATTAGTGCCCGATATAAATGCAGATATACGGGACATTTTTCGAAAAATGAACCAAAATTACCCCATTTTGTAACGACTTCACATAAATCGTAATTTCAAGGGCCCCTAAAGAGCTAGGAAGCTAGATTCTTTTGTTTTTGGATTGCCTCGAAATGTAGCTTTTCAATTAGGTATAACTTAAGTAGCTAGCATAATTAGTGGCCGATATAAATGCAGATATACGGAACATTTTTCGAAAAATTACCCAAAATTACCCCATTTTGTAACGACTGCACATAAATCGTAATTTCAACGGCCCCTAAAGAGATAAGAAGCTAGATTTTTTTGTTCTTGGATTGCTTGGAAATGTAGCTTTTCAATAAGGTATAACTTAAGTAGCTAGCATAATTAGTGCCCGATATAAATGCAGATATACGGGACATTTTTCGAAAAATTACCCAAAATTACCCCATTTTGTAACGACTGCACATAAATCGTAATTTCAAAGGCCCCTAAAGAGCTAGGAAGCTAGATTCTTTTGTTTTTGGATTGCCTGGAAATGTAGCTTTTCAATAAGGTATAACTTAAGTAGCTAGCATAATTAGTGGCCGATATAAATGCAGATATACGGGACATTTTTCGAAAAATGAACCAAAATTACCCAATTTTGTAACGACTGCACATAAATCGTAATTTCAAAGGCCCCTAAAGAGATAGGAAGCTATATTCTTTTGTTTTTGGATTGCCTGGAAATGTAGCTTTTCAATAAGGTATAACTTATGTAGCTAGCATAATTAGTGGCCGATATAAATGCAGATATACGGGACATTTTTCGAAAAATGACCCAAAATTACCCCATTTTGTAACGATTGCACATAAATCGTAATTTCAAAGGCCCCTAAAGAGCTAGGAAGCTAGATTTTTTTGTTTTTGGATTGCTTGGAAATGTAGCTTTTTAATAAGGTATAACTTAAGCAGCTAGCATATTTAGTGCCCGATATAAATGCAGATATACGGGACATTTTTCGAAAAATGAACCAAAATTACCCCATTTTGTAACGACTTCACATAAATCGTAATTTCAAAGGCCCCTAAAGAGCTAGGAAGCTAGATTCTTTTGTTTTTGGATTGCCTGGAAATGTAGCTTTTTAATAAGGTATAACTTAAGTAGCTAGCATAATTAGTGGCCGATATAAATGCAGATATACGGGACATTTTTCGAAAAATGACCCAAAATTACCCCATTTTTTAACGACTGCACATAAATCTTAATTTTTTAATTTGGATTGCCTGGAAATGTAGCTTTTCAATAAGGTATAACTTAAGTAGCTAGCATAATTAGTGGCCGATATAAATGCAGATATACGGAACATTTTTCGAAAAATTACCCAAAATTACCCCATTTTGTAACGACTGCACATAAATCGTAATTTCAAAGGCCCCTAAAGAGCTAGGAAGCTAGATTCTTTTGTTTTTGGATTGCCTGGAAATGTAGCTTTTCAATAAGGTATAACTTAAGTAGCTAGCATAATTAGTGCCCGATATAAATGCAGATATACGGGACATTTTTCGAAAAATGACCCAAAATTACCCCATTTTGTAACGACTGCACATAAATCGTAATTTCAAAGGCCCCTAAAGAGCTAGGAAGCTAGATTCTTTTGTTTTTGGATTGCCTGGAAATGTAGCTTTTCAATAAGGTATAACTTAAGTATCTAGCATAATTAGTGGCCGCTATAAATGCAGATATACTGGACATTTTTCGAAAAATGAACCAAAATTACCCAATTTTGTAACGACTGCACATAAATCGTAATTTCAAAGGCCCCTAAAGAGATAGGAAGCTAGATTCTTTTGTTTTTGGATTGCTTGGAAATGTAGCTTTTCAATAAGGTATAACTTAAGTAGATAGCATAATTAGTGGCCGATATAAATGCAGATATACGGGACATTTTTCGAAAAATTACCCAAAATTACCCCATTTTGTAACGATTGCACATAAATCGTAATTTCAAAGGCCCCTAAAGAGCTAGGAAGCTAGATTTTTTTGTTTTTGGATTGCTTGGAAATGTTGCTTTTTAATAAGGTATAACTTAAGCAGCTAGCATAATTAGTGCCCGATATAAATGCAGATATACGGGACATTTTTCGAAAAATGAACCAAAATTACCCCATTTTGTAACGACTTCACATAAATCGTAATTTCAAAGGCCCCTAAAGAGCTAGGAAGCTAGATTTTATTGTTTTTGGATTGCCTGGAAATGTAGCTTTTCAATAAGGTATAACTTAAGTAGCTAGCATAATTAGTGGCCGATATAAATGCAGATATACGGGACATTTTTCGAAAAATGAACCAAAATTACCCAATTTTGTAACGACTGCACATAAATCGTAATTTCAAAGGCCCCTAAAGAGATAGGAAGCTATATTCTTTTGTTTTTGGATTGCCTGGAAATGTAGCTTTTCAATAAGGTATAACTTATGTAGCTAGCATAATTATTGGCCGATATAAATGCAGATATACGGGACATTTTTCGAAAAATTACCCAAAATTACCCCATTTTGTAACGACTGCACATAAATCGTAATTTCAAAGGCCCCTAAAGAGCTAGGAAGCTAGATTCTTTTGTTTTTGGATTGCCTGGAAATGTAGCTTTTCAATAAGGTATAACTTAAGTAGCTAGCATAATTAGTGGCCGATATAAATGCAGATATACGGGACATTTTTCGAAAAATGAACCAAAATTACCCCATTTTGTAACGACTTCACATAAATCGTAATTTCAAAGGCCCCTAAAGAGCTAGGAAGCTAGATTCTTTTGTTTTTGGATTGCCTGGAAATGTAGCTTTTTAATAAGGTATAACTTAAGTAGCTAGCATAATTAGTGGCCGATATAAATGCAGATATACGGGACATTTTTCGAAAAATGACCCAAAATTACCCCATTTTTTAACGACTGCACATAAATCTTAATTTTTTAATTTGGATTGCCTGGAAATGTAGCTTTTCAATAAGGTATAACTTAAGTAGCTAGCATAATTAGTGGCCGATATAAATGCAGATATACGGAACATTTTTCGAAAAATTACCCAAAATTACCCCATTTTGTAACGACTGCACATAAATCGTAATTTCAAAGGCCCCTAAAGAGCTAGGAAGCTAGATTCTTTTGTTTTTGGATTGCCTGGAAATGTAGCTTTTCAATAAGGTATAACTTAAGTAGCTAGCATAATTAGTGCCCGATATAAATGCAGATATACGGGACATTTTTCGAAAAATGACCCAAAATTACCCCATTTTGTAACGACTGCACATAAATCGTAATTTCAAAGGCCCCTAAAGAGCTAGGAAGCTAGATTCTTTTGTTTTTGGATTGCCTGGAAATGTAGCTTTTCAATAAGGTATAACTTAAGTATCTAGCATAATTAGTGGCCGCTATAAATGCAGATATACGGGACATTTTTCGAAAAATGAACAAAAATTACCCAATTTTGTAACGACTGCACATAAATCGTAATTTCAAAGGCCCCTAAAGAGCTAGGAAGCTAGATTTTTTTGTTTTTGGATTGCTTGGAAATGTAGCTTTTCAATAAGGTATAACTTAAGTAGCTAGCATAATTAGTGGCCGATATAAATGCAGATATACGGGACATTTTTCGAAAAATTACCCAAAATTACTCCATTTTGTAAAGATTGCACATAAATCGTAATTTCAAAGGCCCCTAAAGAGCTAGGAAGCTAGATTTTTTTGTTTTTGGATTGCTTGGAAATGTTGCTTTTTAATAAGGTATAACTTAAGCAGCTAGCATAATTAGTGCCCGATATAAATGCAGATATACGGGACATTTTTCGAAAAATGAACCAAAATTACCCCATTTTGTAACGACTTCACATAAATCGTAATTTCAAAGGCCCCTAAAGAGCTAGGAAGCTAGATTCTTTTGTTTTTGGATTGCCTGGAAATGTAGCTTTTCAATAAGGTATAACTTAAGTAGCTAGCATAATTAGTGGCCGATATAAATGCAGATATACGGAACATTTTTCGAAAAATTACCCAAAATTACCCCATTTTGTAACGACTGCACATAAATCGTAATTTCAAAGGCCCCTAAAGAGCTAGGAAGCTAGATTCTTTTGTTTTTGGATTGCCTGGAAATGTAGCTTTTCAATAAGGTATAACTTAAGTAGCTAGCATAATTAGCGCCTGATATAAATGCAGATATACGGGACATTTTTCGAAAAATGACCCAAAATTACCCCATTTTGTAACGACTGCACATAAATCGTAATTTCAAAGGCCCCTAAAGAGCTAGGAAGCTAGATTTTTTTGTTTTTGGATTGCTTGGAAATGTAGCTTTTCAATAAGGTATAACTTAAGTAGCTAGCATAATTAGTGGCCGATATAAATGCAGATATACGGGACATTTTTCGAAAAATGACCCAAAATTACCCCATTTTGTAACGACTTCACATAAATCGTAATTTCAAAGGCCCCTAAAGAGCTAGGAAGCTAGATTTTTTTGTTTTTGGATTGCTTGGAAATGTAGCTTTTCAATAAGGTATAACCTAAGTATCTAGCTTAATTAGTGGCCGATATAAATGCAGATATACGGGACATTTTTCGAAAAATGACCCAAAATTACCCCATTTTGTAACGACTGCACATAAATCGTAATTTCAAAGGCCCCTAAAGAGCTAGGAAGCTAGATTTTATTGTTTTTGGATTGCCTGGAAATGTAGCTTTTCAATAAGGTATAACTTAAGTAGCTAGCATAATTAGTGGCCGATATAAATGCAGATATACGGGACATTTTTCGAAAAATGAACCAAAATTACCCAATTTTGTAACGACTGCACATAAATCGTAATTTCAAAGGCCCCTAAAGAGATAGGAAGCTATATTCTTTTGTTTTTGGATTGCCTGGAAATGTAGCTTTTCAATAAGGTATAACTTATGTAGCTAGCATAATTAGTGGCCGATATAAATGCAGATATACGGGACATTTTTCGAAAAATGACCCAAAATTACCCCATTTTGTAACGATTGCACATAAATCGTAATTTCAAAGGCCCCTAAAGAGCTAGGAAGCTAGATTTTTTTGTTTTTGGATTGCTTGGAAATGTAGCTTTTTAATAAGGTATAACTTAAACAGCTAGCATATTTAGTGCCCGATTATAAATGCAGATATACGGGACATTTTTCGAAAAATGAACCAAAATTACCCCATTTTGTAACGACTTCACATAAATCGTAATTTCAAAGGCCCCTAAAGAGCTAGGAAGCTAGATTCTTTTGTTTTTGGATTGCCTGGAAATGTAGCTTTTTAATAAGGTATAACTTAAGTAGCTAGCATAATTAGTGGCCGATATAAATGCAGATATACGGGACATTTTTCGAAAAATGACCCAAAATTACCCCATTTTTTAACGACTGCACATAAATCTTAATTTTTAATTTGGATTGCCTGGAAATGTAGCTTTTCAATAAGGTATAACTTAAGTAGCTAGCATAATTAGTGGCCGATATAAATGCAGATATACGGAACATTTTTCGAAAAATTACCCAAAATTACCCCATTTTGTAACGAATGCACATAAATCGTAATTTCAAAGGCCCCTAAAGAGCTAGGAAGCTAGATTCTTTTGTTTTTGGATTGCCTGGAAATGTAGCTTTTCAATAAGGTATAACTTAAGTAGCTAGCATAATTAGTGCCCGATATAAATGCAGATATACGGGACATTTTTCGAAAAATGACCCAAAATTACCCCATTTTGTAACGACTGCACATAAATCGTAATTTCAAAGGCCCCTAAAGAGCTAGGAAGCTAGATTCTTTTGTTTTTGGATTGCCTGGAAATGTAGCTTTTCAATAAGGTATAACTTAAGTATCTAGCATAATTAGTGGCCGATATAAATGCAGATATACGGGACATTTTTCGAAAAATGAACCAAAATTACCCAATTTTGTAACGACTGCACATAAATCGTAATTTCAAAGGCCCCTAAAGATATAGGAAGCTAGATTCTTTTGTTTTTGGATTGCTTGGAAATGTAGCTTTTCAATAAGGTATAACTTAAGTAGCTAGCATAATTAGTGGCCGATATAAATGCAGATATACGGGACATTTTTCGAAAAATTACCCAAAATTACCCCATTTTGTAACGATTGCATATAAATCGTAATTTCAAAGGCCCCTAAAGAGCTAGGAAGCTAGATTTTTTTGTTTTTGGATTGCTTGGAAATGTTGCTTTTTAATAAGGTATAACTTAAGCAGCTAGCATAATTAGTGCCCGATATAAATGCAGATATACGGGACATTTTTCGAAAAATGAACCAAAATTACCCCATTTTGTAACGACTTCACATAAATCGTAATTTCAAAGGCCCCTAAAGAGCTAGGAAGCTAGATTCTTTTGTTTTTGGATTGCCTGGAAATGTAGCTTTTCAATTAGGTATAACTTAAGTAGCTAGCATAATTAGTGGCCGATATAAATGCAGATATACGGAACATTTTTCGAAAAATTACCCAAAATTACTCCATTTTGTAACGACTGCACATAAATCGTAATTTCAACGGCCCCTAAAGAGATAAGAAGCTAGATTTTTTTGTTCTTGGATTGCTTGGAAATGTAGCTTTTCAATAAGGTATAACTTAAGTAGCTAGCATAATTAGTGCCCGATATAAATGCAGATATACGGGACATTTTTCGAAAAATTACCCAAAATTGCCCCATTTTGTAACGACTGCACATAAATCGTAATTTCAAAGGCTCCTAAAGAGCTAGGAAGCTAGATTCTTTTGTTTTTGGATTGCCTGGAAATGTAGCTTTTCAATAAGGTATAACTTAAGTAGCTAGTATAATTAGTGGCCGATATAAATGCAGATATACGGAACATTTTTCGAAAAATTACCCAAAATTACCCCATTTTGTAACGACTGCACATAAATCGTAATTTCAAAGGCCCCTAAAGAGCTAGGAAGCTAGATTCTTTTGTTTTTGGATTGCCTGGAAATGTAGCTTTTCAATAAGGTATAACTTAAGTAGCTAGCGTAATAAGTGGCCGATATAAATGCAGATACACGGGACATTTTTCGAAAAATGACCCAAAATTACCCCATTTTGTAACGACTTCACATAAATCGTAATTTCAAAGGCCCCTAAAGAGCTAGGAAGCTAGATTTTTTTGTTTTTGGATTGCTTGGAAATGTAGCGTTTCAATAAGGTATAACTTAAGTAGCTAGCATAATTAGTGGCCGATATAAATGCAGATATACGGGACATTT
>CALNXL020000109.1:0-20273 GCA_942486065.2 Calliphora vomitoria
AAATGTCCCGTATATCTGCATTTATATCGGCCACTAATTATGCTAGCTACTTAAGTTATACCTTACTGAAAAGCTACATTTCCAAGCAAACCAAAAACAGAAAAATCTAGCTTCCTAGCTGTTTAGGGGCCTTTGAAATTACGATTTATGTGAAGTCGTTACAAAATGGGGTAATTTTGGGTCATTTTTCGAAAAATGTCCCGTATATCTGCATTTATATCGGCCACTAATTATGCTAGCTACTTAAGTTATACCTTATTGAAAAGCTACATTTCCAGGCAATCCAAAAACAGAAAAATCTAGCTTCCTAGCTCTTTAGGGGCCTTTGAAATTACGATTTATGTGAAGTCGTTACAAAATGGGGTAATTTTGGGTCATTTTTCGAAAAATGTCCCGTATATCTGCATTTATATCGGCCACTAATTATGCTAGCTACTTAAGTTATACCTTATTGAAAAGCTACATTTCCAAGCAATCCAAAAACAGAAAAATCTAGCTTCCTAGCTCTTTAGGGGCCTTTGAAATTACGATTTATGTGAAGTCGTTACAAAATGTGGTAATTTTGGGTCATTTTTCGAAAAATGTTCCGTATATCTGCATTTATATCGGCCACTAATTATGCTAGCAGCTTAAGTTATACCTCATTGAAAAGCTACATTTCCAAGCAATCCAAAAACAGAAAAATCTAGCTTCCTAGCTCTTTAGGGGCCTTTGAAATTACGATTTATGTGAAGTCGTTACAAAATGGGGTAATTTTGGGTCATTTTTCGAAAAATGTCCCGTATATCTGCATTTATATCGGCCACTAATTATGCTAGCTACTTAAGTTATACCTTATTGAAAAGCTACATTTCCAAGCAATCCAAAAACAAAAAAATCTAGCTTCCTAGCTCTTTAGGGGCCTTTGAGATTACGATTAATGTGAAGTCGTTACAAAATGGGGTAATTTTGGTTCATTTTTCGAAAAATGTCCCATATATCTGCATTTATATCAGGCACTAATTATGCTAGCTACTTAAGTTATACCTTATTGAAAAGCTACATTTCCAAGCAATCCAAAAACAAAAAAATCTAGCTTCCTAGCTCTTTAGGGGCCTTTGAAATGTCCCGTATATCTGCATTTATATCAGGCACTAATTATGCTAGCTACTTAGGTTATACCTTATTGAAAAGCTACATTTCCAAGCAATCCAAAAACAAAAAATCTAGCTTCCTAGCTCTTTAGGGGCCTTTGAAATTACGATTAATGTGAAGTCGTTACAAAATGGGGTAATTTTGGTTCATTTTTCGAAAAATGTCCCGTATATCTGCATTTATATCAGGCACTAATTATGCTAGCTACTTAAGTTATACCTTACTGAAAAGCTACATTTCCAAGCAATCCAAAAACAAAAAAATCTAGCTTCCTAGCTCTTTAGGGGCCTTTGAAATTACGATTAATGTGAAGTCGTTACAAAATGGGGTAATTTTGGGTCATTTTTCGAAAAATGTCCCGTATATCTGCATTTATATCAGGCACTAATTATGCTAGCTACTTAAGTTATACCTTATTGAAAAGCTACATTTCCAAGCAATCCAAAAACAAAAAAATCTAGCATCCTAGCTCTTTAATGGCCTTTGAAATTACGATTTATGTGCAGTCGTTACAAAATGGGGTAATTTTGGGTCATTTTTCGAAAAATGTCCCGTATATCTGCATTTATATCGGCCACTTATTATGCTAGCTACTTAAGTTATACCTTACTGAAAAGCTACATTTCCAAGCAAACCAAAAACAGAAAAATCTAGCTTCCTAGCTGTTTAGGGGCCTTTGAAATTACGATTTATGTGAAGTCGTTACAAAATGGGGTAATTTTGGGTCATTTTTCGAAAAATGTCCCGTATATCTGCATTTATATCGGCCACTAATTATGCTAGCTACTTAAGTTATACCTTACTGAAAAGCTACATTTCCAAGCAATCCAAAAACAAAAAAATCTAGCTTCCTAGCTCTTTAGGGGCATTTGAAATTACGATTAATGTGAAGTCGTTACAAAATGGGGTAATTTTGGTTTATTTTCGAAAAATGTCCCGTATATCTGCATTTATATCAGGCACTAATTATGCTAGCTACTTAAGTTATACCTTATTGAAAAGCTACATTTCCAAGCAATCCAAAAACAAAAAAATCTAGCTTCCTAGCTCTTTAGGGGCCTTTGAAATTACGATTAATGTGAAGTCGTTACAAAATGGGGTAATTTTGGGTCATTTTTCGAAAAATGTCCCGTATATCTGCATTTATATCAGGCACTAGTTATGCTAGCTACTTAAGTTATACCTTATTGAAAAGCTACATTTCCAAGCAATCCAAAAACAAAAAAATCTAGCTTCCTAGCTCTTTAGGGGCCTTTGAGATTACGATTAATGTGAAGTCGTTACAAAATGGGGTAATTTTGGGTCATTTTTCGAAAAATGTCCCATATATCTGCATTTATATCAGGCACTAATTATGCTAGCTACTTAAGTTATACCTTATTGAAAAGCTACATTTCCAAGCAATCCAAAAACAAAAAAATCTAGCTTCCTAGCTCTTTAGGGGCCTTTGAAATGTCCCGTATATCTGCATTTATATCAGGCACTAATTATGCTAGCTACTTAAGTTATACCTTATTGAAAAGCTACATTTCCAAGCAATCCAAAAACAAAAAAATCTAGCTTCCTAGCTCTTTAGGGGCCTTTGAAATTACGATTAATGTGAAGTCGTTACAAAATGGGGTAATTTTGGTTCATTTTTCGAAAAATGTCCCGTATATCTGCATTTATATCAGGCACTAATTATGCTAGCTACTTAAGTTATACCTTACTGAAAAGCTACATTTCCAAGCAATCCAAAAACAAAAAAATCTAGCTTCCTAGCTCTTTAGGGGCCTTTGAAATTACGATTAATGTGAAGTCGTTACAAAATGGGGTAATTTTGGGTCATTTTTCGAAAAATGTCCCGTATATCTGCATTTATATCAGGCACTAATTATGCTAGCTACTTAAGTTATACCTTATTGAAAAGCTACATTTCCAAGCAATCCAAAAACAAAAAAATCTAGCATCCTAGCTCTTTAATGGCCTTTGAAATTACGATTTATGTGCAGTCGTTACAAAATGGGGTAATTTTGGGTCATTTTTCGAAAAATGTCCCGTATATCTGCATTTATATCGGCCACTTATTATGCTAGCTACTTAAGTTATACCTTACTGAAAAGCTACATTTCCAAGCAAACCAAAAACAGAAAAATCTAGCTTCCTAGCTGTTTAGGGGCCTTTGAAATTACGATTTATGTGAAGTCGTTACAAAATGGGGTAATTTTGGGTCATTTTTCGAAAAATGTCCCGTATATCTGCATTTATATCGGCCACTAATTATGCTAGCTACTTAAGTTATACCTTACTGAAAAGCTACATTTCCAAGCAATCCAAAAACAAAAAAATCTAGCTTCCTAGCTCTTTAGGGGCATTTGAAATTACGATTAATGTGAAGTCGTTACAAAATGGGGTAATTTTGGTTTATTTTTCGAAAAATGTCCCGTATATCTGCATTTATATCAGGCACTAATTATGCTAGCTACTTAAGTTATACCTTATTGAAAAGCTACATTTCCAAGCAATCCAAAAACAAAAAAATCTAGCTTCCTAGCTCTTTAGGGGCCTTTGAAATTACGATTAATGTGAAGTCGTTACAAAATGGGGTAATTTTGGGTCATTTTTCGAAAAATGTCCCGTATATCTGCATTTATATCAGGCACTAGTTATGCTAGCTACTTAAGTTATACCTTATTGAAAAGCTACATTTCCAAGCAATCCAAAAACAAAAAAATCTAGCTTCCTAGCTCTTTAGGGGCCTTTGAAATTACGATTTATGTGAAGTCGTTACAAAATGGGGTAATTTTGGGTCATTTTTCGAAAAATGTCCCGTATATCTGCATTTATATCAGGCACTAATTATGCTAGCTGCTTAAGTTATACCTTCTTGAAAAGCTACATTTCCAAGCAATCCAAAAACAGAAAAATCTAGCTTCCTAGCTCTTTAGGGGCCTTTGAAATTACGATTTATGTGAAGTCGTTACAAAATGGGGTAATTTTGGGTAATTTTTCGAAAAATGTCCCGTATATCTGCATTTATATCGGCCACTAATTATGCTAGCAGCTTAAGTTATACCTCATTGAAAAGCTACATTTCCAAGCAATCCAAAAACAGAAAAATCTAGCTTCCTAGCTCTTTAGGGGCCTTTGAAATTACGATTTATGTGAAGTCGTTACAAAATGGGGTAATTTTGGGTCATTTTTCGAAAAATGTCCCGTATATCTGCATTTATATCGGCCACTGATTATGCTAGCTACTTAAGTTATACCTTATTGAAAAGCTACATTTCCAAGCAATCCAAAAACAAAAAAATCTAGCTTCCTAGCTCTTTAGGGGCCTTTGAAATTACGATTAATGTGAAGTCGTTACAAAATGGGGTAATTTTGGTTCATTTTTCGAAAAATGTCCCATATATCTGCATTTATATCAGGCACTAATTATGCTAGCTACTTAAGTTATACCTTATTGAAAAGCTACATTTCCAAGCAATCCAAAAACAAAAAAATCTAGCTTCCTAGCTCTTTAGGGGCCTTTGAAATTACGATTAATGTGAAGTCGTTACAAAATGGGGTAATTTTGGTTCATTTTTCGAAAAATGTCCCGTATATCTGCATTTATATCAGGCACTAATTATGCTAGCTACTTAAGTTATACCTTATTGAAAAGCTACATTTCCAAGCAATCCAAAAACAAAAAAATCTAGCTTCCTAGCACTTTAGGGGCCTTTGAAATTACGATTAATGTGAAGTCGTTACAAAATGGGGTAATTTTGGTTCATTTTTCGAAAAATGTCCCGTATATCTGCATTTATATCAGGCACTAATTATGCTAGCTACTTAAGTTATACCTTACTGAAAAGCTACATTTCCAAGCAATCCAAAAACAAAAAAATCTAGCTTCCTAGCTCTTTAGGGGCCTTTGAAATTACGATTAATGTGAAGTCGTTACAAAATGGGGTAATTTTGGGTCATTTTTCGAAAAATGTCCCGTATATCTGCATTTATATCAGGCACTAATTATGCTAGCTACTTAAGTTATACCTTATTGAAAAGCTACATTTCCAAGCAATCCAAAAACAAAAAAATCTAGCTTCCTAGCTCTTTAATGGCCTTTGAAATTACGATTTATGTGCAGTCGTTACAAAATGGGGTAATTTTGGGTAATTTTTCGAAAAATGTCCCGTATATCTGCATTTATATCGGCCACTAATTATGCTAGCTACTTAAGTTATACCTTACTAAAGAGCTACATTTCCAAGCAAACCTAAAACAGAAAAATCTAGCTTCCTAGCTGTTTAGGGGCCTTTGAAATTACGATTTATGTGAAGTCGTTACAAAATGGGGTAATTTTGGGTCATTTTTCGAAAAATGTCCCGTATATCTGCATTTATATCGGCCACTAATTATGCTAGCTACTTAAGCTATACCTTATTGAAAAGCTACATTTCCAAGCAATCCAAAAACAAAAAAATCTAGCTTCCTAGCTCTTTAGGGGCCTTTGAAATTACGATTTATGTGAAGTCGTTACAAAATGGGGTAATTTTGGGTCGTTTTTCGAAAAATGTCCCGTATATCTGCATTTATATCGGCCACTAATTATGCTAGCTACTTAAGTTATACCTTATTGAAAAGCTACATTTCCAGGCAATCCAAAAACAGAAAAATCTAGCTTCCTAGCTCTTTAGGGGCCTTTGAAATTACGATTTATGTGAAGTCGTTACAAAATGGGGTAATTTTGGGTCATTTTTCGAAAAATGTCCCGTATATCTGCATTTATATCGGCCACTAATTATGCTAGCTACTTAAGTTATACCTTATTGAAAAGCTACATTTCCAAGCAATCCAAAAACAGAAAAATCTAGCTTCCTAGCTCTTTAGGGGCCTTTGAAATTACGATTTATGTGAAGTCGTTACAAAATGTGGTAATTTTGGGTCATTTTTCGAAAAATGTCCCGTATATCTGCATTTATATCGGCCACTAATTATGCTAGCAGCTTAAGTTATACCTCATTGAAAAGCTACATTTCCAAGCAATCCAAAAACAGAAAAATCTAGCTTCCTAGCTCTTTAGGGGCCTTTGAAATTACGATTTATGTGAAGTCGTTACAAAATGGGGTAATTTTGGGTCATTTTTCGAAAAATGTCCCGTATATCTGCATTTATATCGGCCACTAATTATGCTAGCTACTTAAGTTATACCTTATTGAAAAGCTACATTTCCAAGCAATCCAAAAACAAAAAAATCTAGCTTCCTAGCTCTTTAGGGGCCTTTGAGATTACGATTAATGTGAAGTCGTTACAAAATGGGGTAATTTTGGTACATTTTTCGAAAAATGTCCCATATATCTGCATTTATATCAGGCACTAATTATGCTAGCTACTTAAGTTATACCTTATTGAAAAGCTACATTTCCAAGCAATCCAAAAACAAAAAAATCTAGCTTCCTAGCTCTTTAGGGGCCTTTGAAATTACGATTAATGTGAAGTCGTTACAAAATGGGGTAATTTTGGGTCATTTTTCGAAAAATGTCCCGTATATCTGCATTTATATCAGGCACTAATTATGCTAGCTACTTAAGTTATACCTTATTGAAAAGCTACATTTCCAAGCAATCCAAAAACAAAAAAATCTAGCTTCCTAGCTCTTTAGGGGCCTTTGAAATTACGATTAATGTGAAGTCGTTACAAAATGGGGTAATTTTGGTTCATTTTTCGAAAAATGTCCCGTATATCTGCATTTATATCAGGCACTAATTATGCTAGCTACTTAAGTTATACCTTACTGAAAAGCTACATTTCCAAGCAATCCAAAAACAAAAAAATCTAGCTTACTAGCTCTTTAGGGGCCTTTGAAATTACGATTAATGTGAAGTCGTTACAAAATGGGGTAATTTTGGGTCATTTTTCGAAAAATGTCCCGTATATCTGCATTTATATCAGGCACTAATTATGCTAGCTACTTAAGTTATACCTTATTGAAAAGCTACATTTCCAAGCAATCCAAAAACAAAAAAATCTAGCTTCCTAGCTCTTTAATGGCCTTTGAAATTACGATTTATGTGCAGTCGGTTCAAAATGGGGTAATTTTGGGTCATTTTTCGAAAAATGTCCCGTATATCTGCATTTATATCGGCCACTAATTATGCTAGCTACTTAAGTTATACCTTACTGAAAAGCTACATTTCCAAGCAAACCAAAAACAGAAAAATCTAGCTTCCTAGCTGTTTAGGGGCCTTTGAAATTACGATTTATGTGAAGTCGTTACAAAATGGGGTAATTTTGGGTCATTTTTCGAAAAATGTCCCGTATATCTGCATTTATATCGGCCACTAATTATGCTAGCTACTTAAGTTATACCTTATTGAAAAGCTACATTTCCAGGCAATCCAAAAACAGAAAAATCTAGCTTCCTAGCTCTTTAGGGGCCTTTGAAATTACGATTTATGTGAAGTCGTTACAAAATGGGGTAATTTTGGGTCATTTTTCGAAAAATGTCCCGTATATCTGCATTTATATCGGCCACTAATTATGCTAGCTACTTAAGTTATACCTTATTGAAAAGCTACATTTCCAAGCAATCCAAAAACAGAAAAATCTAGCTTCCTAGCTCTTTAGGGGCCTTTGAAATTACGATTTATGTGAAGTCGTTACAAAATGTGGTAATTTTGGGTCATTTTTCGAAAAATGTTCCGTATATCTGCATTTATATCGGCCACTAATTATGCTAGCAGCTTAAGTTATACCTCATTGAAAAGCTACATTTCCAAGCAATCCAAAAACAGAAAAATCTAGCTTCCTAGCTCTTTAGGGGCCTTTGAAATTACGATTTATGTGAAGTCGTTACAAAATGGGGTAATTTTGGGTCATTTTTCGAAAAATGTCCCGTATATCTGCATTTATATCGGCCACTAATTATGCTAGCTACTTAAGTTATACCTTATTGAAAAGCTACATTTCCAAGCAATCCAAAAACAAAAAAATCTAGCTTCCTAGCTCTTTAGGGGCCTTTGAGATTACGATTATTGTGAAGTCGTTACAAAATGGGGTAATTTTGGTTCATTTTTCGAAAAATGTCCCATATATCTGCATTTATATCAGGCACTAATTATGCTAGCTACTTAAGTTATACCTTATTGAAAAGCTACATTTCCAAGCAATCCAAAAACAAAAAAATCTAGCTTCCTAGCTCTTTAGGGGCCTTTGAAATGTCCCGTATATCTGCATTTATATCAGGCACTAATTATGCTAGCTACTTAAGTTATACCTTATTGAAAAGCTACATTTCCAAGCAATCCAAAAACAAAAAAATCAATCCAAAAACAAAAAAATTACGATTAATGTGAAGTCGTTACAAAATGGGGTAATTTTGGTTCATTTTTCGAAAAATGTCCCGTATATCTGCATTTATATCAGGCACTAATTATGCTAGCTACTTAAGTTATACCTTACTGAAAAGCTACATTTCCAAGCAATCCAAAAACAGAAAAATCTAGCTTCCTAGCTCTTTAATGGCCTTTGAAATTACGATTTATGTGCAGTCGTTACAAAATGGGGTAATTTTGGGTCATTTTTCGAAAAATGTCCCGTATATCTGCATTTATATCGGCCACTTATTATGCTAGCTACTTAAGTTATACCTTACTGAAAAGCTACATTTCCAAGCAAACCAAAAACAGAAAAATCTAGCTTCCTAGCTTTTTAGGGGCCTTTGAAATTACGATTTATGTGAAGTCGTTACAAAATGGGGTAATTTTGGGTCATTTTTCGAAAAATGTCCCGTATATCTGCATTTATATCGGCCACTAATTATGCTAGC
Source organism: Calliphora vomitoria (assembly GCA_942486065.2). NCBI lineage: Eukaryota > Metazoa > Arthropoda > Insecta > Diptera > Calliphoridae > Calliphora > Calliphora vomitoria. The sequence continues at coordinate 8,930 of CALNXL020000109.1, forward strand.
TACTTAAGTTATACCTTACTGAAAAGCTACATTTCCAAGCAATCCAAAAACAAAAAAATCTAGCTTCCTAGCTCTTTAGGGGCATTTGAAATTACGATTAATGTGAAGTCGTTACAAAATGGGGTAATTTTGGTTTATTTTTCGAAAAATGTCCCGTATATCTGCATTTATATCAGGCACTAATTATGCTAGCTACTTAAGTTATACCTTATTGAAAAGCTACATTTCCAAGCAATCCAAAAACAAAAAAATCTAGCTTCCTAGCTCTTTAGGGGCCTTTGAAATTACGATTAATGTGAAGTCGTTACAAAATGGGGTAATTTTGGGTCATTTTTCGAAAAATGTCCCGTATATCTGCATTTATATCAGGCACTAGTTATGCTAGCTACTTAAGTTATACCTTATTGAAAAGCTACATTTCCAAGCAATCCAAAAACAAAAAAATCTAGCTTCCTAGCTCTTTAGGGGCCTTTGAAATTACGATTTATGTGAAGTCGTTACAAAATGGGGTAATTTTGGGTCATTTTTCGAAAAATGTCCCGTATATCTGCATTTATATCAGGCACTAATTATGCTAGCTGCTTAAGTTATACCTTCTTGAAAAGCTACATTTCCAAGCAATCCAAAAACAAAAAAATCTAGCTTCCTAGCTCTTTAGGGGCCTTTGAAATTACGATTTATGTGAAGTCGTTACAAAATGGGGTAATTTTGGGTCATTTTTCGAAAAATGTCCCGTATATCTGCATTTATATCGGCCACTAATTATGCTAGCTACTTAAGTTATACCTTATTGAAAAGCTACATTTCCAAGCAATCCAAAAACAGAAAAATCTAGCTTCCTAGCTCTTTAGGGGCCTTTGAAATTACGATTTATGTGAAGTCGTTACAAAATGGGGTAATTTTGGGTCATTTTTCGAAAAATGTCCCGTATATCTGCATTTATATCGGCCACTAATTATGCTAGCAGCTTAAGTTATACCTCATTGAAAAGCTACATTTCCAAGCAATCCAAAAACAGAAAAATCTAGCTTCCTAGCTCTTTAGGGGCCTTTGAAATTACGATTTATGTGAAGTCGTTACAAAATGGGGTAATTTTGGGTCATTTTTCGAAAAATGTCCCGTATATCTGCATTTATATCGGCCACTAATTATGCTAGCTACTTAAGTTATACCTTATTGAAAAGCTACATTTCCAAGCAATCCAAAAACAAAAAAATCTAGCTTCCTAGCTCTTTAGGGGCCTTTGAAATTACGATTAATGTGAAGTCGTTACAAAATGGGGTAATTTTGGTTCATTTTTCGAAAAATGTCCCATATATCTGCATTTATATCAGGCACTAATTATGCTAGCTACTTAAGTTATACCTTATTGAAAAGCTACATTTCCAAGCAATCCAAAAACAAAAAAATCTAGCTTCCTAGCTCTTTAGGGGCCTTTGAAATTACGATTAATGTGAAGTCGTTACAAAATGGGGTAATTTTGGTTCATTTTTCGAAAAATGTCCCGTATATCTGCATTTATATCAGGCACTAATTATGCTAGCTACTTAAGTTATACCTTATTGAAAAGCTACATTTCCAAGCAATCCAAAAACAAAAAAATCTAGCTTCCTAGCACTTTAGGGGCCTTTGAAATTACGATTAATGTGAAGTCGTTACAAAATGGGGTAATTTTGGTTCATTTTTCGAAAAATGTCCCGTATATCTGCATTTATATCAGGCACTAATTATGCTAGCTACTTAAGTTATACCTTACTGAAAAGCTACATTTCCAAGCAATCCAAAAACAAAAAAATCTAGCTTCCTAGCTCTTTAGGGGCCTTTGAAATTACGATTAATGTGAAGTCGTTACAAAATGGGGTAATTTTGGGTCATTTTTCGAAAAATGTCCCGTATATCTGCATTTATATCAGGCACTAATTATGCTAGCTACTTAAGTTATACCTTATTGAAAAGCTACATTTCCAAGCAATCCAAAAACAAAAAAATCTAGCTTCCTAGCTCTTTAATGGCCTTTGAAATTACGATTTATGTGCAGTCGTTACAAAATGGGGTAATTTTGGGTCATTTTTCGAAAAATGTCCCGTATATCTGCATTTATATCGGCCACTAATTATGCTAGCTACTTAAGTTATACCTTACTGAAAAGCTACATTTCCAAGCAAACCAAAAACAGAAAAATCTAGCTTCCTAGCTGTTTAGGGGCCTTTGAAATTACGATTTATGTGAAGTCGTTACAAAATGGGGTAATTTTGGGTCATTTTTCGAAAAATGTCCCGTATATCTGCATTTATATCGGCCACTAATTATGCTAGCTACTTAAGTTATACCTTACTGAAAAGCTACATTTCCAAGCAATCCAAAAACAAAAAAATCTAGCTTCCTAGCTCTTTAGGGGCCTTTGAAATTACGATTAATGTGAAGTCGTTACAAAATGGGGTAATTTTGGTTCATTTTTCGAAAAATGTCCCGTATATCTGCATTTATATCAGGCACTAATTATGCTAGCTACTTAAGTTATACCTTATTGAAAAGCTACATTTCCAAGCAATCCAAAAACAAAAAAATCTAGCTTCCTAGCTCTTTAGGGGCCTTTGAAATTACGATTAATGTGAAGTCGTTACAAAATGGGGTAATTTTGGGTCATTTTTCGAAAAATGTCCCGTATATCTGCATTTATATCAGGCACTAATTATGCTAGCTACTTAAGTTATACCTTATTGAAAAGCTACATTTCCAAGCAATCCAAAAACAAAAAAATCTAGCTTCCTAGCTGTTTAGGGGCCTTTGAAATTACGATTTATGTGAAGTCGTTACAAAATGGGGTAATTTTGGGTCATTTTTCGAAAAATGTCCCGTATATCTGCATTTATATCGGCCACTAATTATGCTAGCTACTTAAGTTATACCTTACTGAAAAGCTACATTTCCAAGCAAACCAAAAACAAAAAAATCTAGCTTCCTAGCTGTTTAGGGGCCTTTGAAATTACGATTTATGTGAAGTCGTTACAAAATGGGGTAATTTTGGGTCATTTTTCGAAAAATGTCCCGTATATCTGCATTTATATCGGCCACTAATTATGCTAGCTACTTAAGTTATACCTTATTGAAAAGCTACATTTCCAAGCAATCCAAAAACAAAAAAATCTATCTTCCTAGCTCTTTAGGGGCCTTTGAAATTACGATTTATGTGAAGTCGTTACAAAATGGGGTAATTTTGGGTCATTTTTCGAAAAATGTCCCGTATATCTGCATTTATATCGGCCACTAATTATGCTAGCTACTTAAGTTATACCTTACTGAAAAGCTACATTTCCAAGCAAACCAAAAACAGAAAAATCTAGCTTCCTAGCTGTTTAGGGGCCTTTGAAATTACGATTTATGTGAAGTCGTTACAAAATGGGGTAATTTTGGGTAATTTTTCGAAAAATGTCCCGTATATCTGCATTTATATCGGCCACTAATTATGCTAGCTACTTAAGTTATACCTTATTGAAAAGCTACATTTCCAAGCAATCCAAAAACAAAAAAATCTAGCTTCCTAGCTCTTTAGGGGCCTTTGAAATTACGATTTATGTGAAGTCGTTACAAAATGGGGTAATTTTGGGTCATTTTTCGAAAAATGTCCCGTATATCTGCATTTATATCGGCCACTAATTATGCTAGCTACTTAAGTTATACCTTATTGAAAAGCTACATTTCCAGGCAATCCAAAAACAGAAAAATCTAGCTTCCTAGCTCTTTAGGGGCCTTTGAAATTACGATTTATGTGAAGTCGTTACAAAATGGGGTAATTTTGGGTCATTTTTCGAAAAATGTCCCGTATATCTGCATTTATATCGGCCACTAATTATGCTAGCTACTTAAGTTATACCTTATTGAAAAGCTACATTTCCAAGCAATCCAAAAACAGAAAAATCTAGCTTCCTAGCTCTTTAGGGGCCTTTGAAATTACGATTTATGTGAAGTCGTTACAAAATGGGGTAATTTTGGGTCATTTTTCGAAAAATGTCCCGTATATCTGCATTTATATCGGCCACTAATTATGCTAGCAGCTTAAGTTATACCTTATTGAAAAGCTACATTTCCAAGCAATCCAAAAACAAAAAAATCTAGCTTCCTAGCTCTTTAATGGCCTTTGAAATTACGATTTATGTGCAGTCGTTACAAAATGGGGTAATTTTGGGTCATTTTTCGAAAAATGTCCCGTATATCTGCATTTATATCGGCCACTAATTATGCTAGCTACTTAAGTTATACCTTACTGAAAAGCTACATTTCCAGGCAATCCAAAAACAGAAAAATCTAGCTTCCTAGCTCTTTAGGGGCCTTTGAAATTACGATTTATGTGAAGTCGTTACAAAATGGGGTAATTTTGGGTCATTTTTCGAAAAATGTCCCGTATATCTGCATTTATATCGGCCACTAATTATGCTAGCTACTTAAGTTATACCTTATTGAAAAGCTACATTTCCAAGCAATCCAAAAACAGAAAAATCTAGCTTCCTAGCTCTTTAGGGGCCTTTGAAATTACGATTTATGTGAAGTCGTTACAAAATGGGGTAATTTTGGGTCATTTTTCGAAAAATGTCCCGTATATCTGCATTTATATCAGGCACTAATTATGCTAGCTACTTAAGTTATACCTTATTGAAAAGCTACATTTCCAAGCAATCCAAAAACAGAAAAATCTAGCTTCCTAGCTCTTTAGGGGCCTTTGAAATTACGATTTATGTGAAGTCGTTACAAAATGGGGTAATTTTGGGTCATTTTTCGAAAAATGTCCCGTATATCTGCATTTATATCGGCCACTAATTATGCTAGCTACTTAAGTTATACCTTACTGAAAAGCTACATTTCCAAGCAAACCAAAAACAGAAAAATCTAGCTTCCTAGCTGTTTAGGGGCCTTTGAAATTACGATTTATGTGAAGTCGTTACAAAATGGGGTAATTTTGGGTCATTTTTCGAAAAATGTCCCGTATATCTGCATTTATATCGGCCACTAATTATGCTAGCTACTTAAGTTATACCTTACTGAAAAGCTACATTTCCAAGCAATCCAAAAACAAAAAAATCTAGCTTCCTAGCTCTTTAGGGGCCTTTGAAATTACGATTAATGTGAAGTCGTTACAAAATGGGGTAATTTTGGTTCATTTTTCGAAAAATGTCCCGTATATCTGCATTTATATCAGGCACTAATTATGCTAGCTACTTAAGTTATACCTTATTGAAAAGCTACATTTCCAAGCAATCCAAAAACAAAAAAAACTAGCTTCCTAGCTCTTTAGGGGCCTTTGAAATTACGATTAATGTGAAGTCGTTACAAAATGGGGTAATTTTGGGTCATTTTTCGAAAAATGTCCCGTATATTTGCATTTATATCAGGCACTAATTATGCTAGCTACTTAAGTTATACCTTATTGAAAAGCTACATTTCCAAGCAATCCAAAAACAAAAAAATCTAGCTTCCTAGCTCTTTAGGGGCCTTTGAAATTACGATTTATGTGAAGTCGTTACAAAATGGGGTAATTTTGGGTCATTTTTCGAAAAATGTCCCGTATATCTGCATTTATATCGGCCACTAATTATGCTAGCTACTTAAGTTATACCTTACTGAAAAGCTACATTTCCAAGCAAACCAAAAACAAAAAAATCTAGCTTCCTAGCTGTTTAGGGGCCTTTGAAATTACGATTTATGTGAAGTCGTTACAAAATGGGGTAATTTTGGGTCATTTTTCGAAAAATGTCCCGTATATCTGCATTTATATCGGCCACTAATTATGCTAGCTACTTAAGTTATACCTTATTGAAAAGCTACATTTCCAAGCAATCCAAAAACAAAAAAATCTAGCTTCCTAGCTCTTTAGGGGCCTTTGAAATTACGATTTATGTGAAGTCGTTACAAAATGGGGTAATTTTGGGTCATTTTTCGAAAAATGTCCCGTATATCTGCATTTATATCGGCCACTAATTATGCTAGCTACTTAAGTTATACCTTACTGAAAAGCTACATTTCCAAGCAAACCAAAAACAGAAAAATCTAGCTTCCTAGCTGTTTAGGGGCCTTTGAAATTACGATTTATGTGAAGTCGTTACAAAATGGGGTAATTTTGGGTAATTTTTCGAAAAATGTCCCGTATATCTGCATTTATATCGGCCACTAATTATGCTAGCTACTTAAGTTATACCTTATTGAAAAGCTACATTTCCAAGCAATCCAAAAACAAAAAAATCTAGCTTCCTAGCTCTTTAGGGGCCTTTGAAATTACGATTTATGTGAAGTCGTTACAAAATGGGGTAATTTTGGGTCATTTTTCGAAAAATGTCCCGTATATCTGCATTTATATCGGCCACTAATTATGCTAGCTACTTAAGTTATACCTTATTGAAAAGCTACATTTCCAGGCAATCCAAAAACAGAAAAATCTAGCTTCCTAGCTCTTTAGGGGCCTTTGAAATTACGATTTATGTGAAGTCGTTACAAAATGGGGTAATTTTGGGTCATTTTTCGAAAAATGTCCCGTATATCTGCATTTATATCGGCCACTAATTACGCTAGCTACTTAAGTTATACCTTATTGAAAAGCTACATTTCCAAGCAATCCAAAAACAGAAAAATCTAGCTTCCTAGCTCTTTAGGGGCCTTTGAAATTACGATTTATGTGAAGTCGTTACAAAATGGGGTAATTTTGGGTCATTTTTCGAAAAATGTCCCGTATATCTGCATTTATATCGGCCACTAATTATGCTAGCAGCTTAAGTTATACCTCATTGAAAAGCTACATTTCCAAGCAATCCAAAAACAGAAAAATCTAGCTTCCTAGCTCTTTAGGGGCCTTTGAAATTACGATTTATGTGAAGTCGTTACAAAATGGGGTAATTTTGGGTCATTTTTCGAAAAATGTCCCGTATATCTGCATTTATATCGGCCACTAATTATGCTAGCTACTTAAGTTATACCTTATTGAAAAGCTACATTTCCAAGGCCCCTAAAGAGCTTCCTAGCTCTTTAGGGGCCTTTGAAATTACGATTAATGTGAAGTCGTTACAAAATGGGGTAATTTTGGTTCATTTTTCGAAAAATGTCCCATATATCTGCATTTATATCAGGCACTAATTATGCTAGCTACTTAAGTTATACCTTACTGAAAAGCTACATTTCCAAGCAAACCAAAAACAGAAAAATCTAGCTTCCTAGCTCTTTAGGGGCCTTTGAAATTACGATTAATGTGAAGTCGTTACAAAATGGGGTAATTTTGGTTCATTTTTCGAAAAATGTCCCGTATATCTGCATTTATATCAGGCACTAATTATGCTAGCTACTTAAGTTATACCTTATTGAAAAGCTACATTTCCAAGCAATCCAAAAACAAAAAAATCTAGCTTCCTAGCTCTTTAGGGGCCTTTGAAATTACGATTAATGTGAAGTCGTTACAAAATGGGGTAATTTTGGTTAATTTTTCGAAAAATGACGGGACATTTTTATATGCATTTATATCAGGCACTAATTATGCTAGCTACTTAAGTTATACCTTACTGAAAAGCTACATTTCCAAGCAATCCAAAAACAAAAAAATCTAGCTTCCTAGCTCTTTAGGGGCCTTTGAAATTACGATTAATGTGAAGTCGTTACAAAATGGGGTAATTTTGGGTCATTTTTCGAAAAATGTCCCGTATATCTGCATTTATATCAGGCACTAATTATGCTAGCTACTTAAGTTATACCTTATTGAAAAGCTACATTTCCAAGCAATCCAAAAACAAAAAAATCTAGCTTCCTAGCTCTTTAATGGCCTTTGAAATTACGATTTATGTGCAGTCGTTACAAAATGGGGTGAAGTCGTTACAAAATGGGGTAATTTTGGGTCATTTTTCGAAAAATGTCCCGTATATCTGCATTTATATCGGCCACTAATTATGCTAGCTACTTAAGTTATACCTTATTGAAAAGCTACATTTCCAAGGCCCCTAAAGAGCTTCCTAGCTCTTTAGGGGCCTTTGAAATTACGATTAATGTGAAGTCGTTACAAAATGGGGTAATTTTGGTTCATTTTTCGAAAAATGTCCCATATATCTGCATTTATATCAGGCACTAATTATGCTAGCTACTTAAGTTATACCTTATTGAAAAGCTACATTTCCAAGCAATCCAAAAACAAAAAAATCTAGCTTCCTAGCTCTTTAGGGCCTTTGAAATTACGATTAATGTGAAGTCGTTACAAAATGGGGTAATTTTGGTTCATTTTTCGAAAAATGTCCCGTATATCTGCATTTATATCAGGCACTAATTATGCTAGCTACTTAAGTTATACCTTATTGAAAAGCTACATTTCCAAGCAATCCAAAAACAAAAAAATCTAGCTTCCTAGCTCTTTAGGGGCCTTTGAAATTACGATTAATGTGAAGTCGTTACAAAATGGGGTAATTTTGGTTCATTTTTCGAAAAATGTCCCATATATCTGCATTTATATCAGAATTATGCTAGCTACTTAAGTTATACCTTATTGAAAAGCTACATTTCCAAGCAATCCAAAAACAAAAAAATCTAGCTTCCTAGCTCTTTAGGGGCCTTTGAAATTACGATTAATGTGAAGTCGTTACAAAATGGGGTAATTTTGGTTCATTTTTCGAAAAATGTCCCGTATATCTGCATTTATATCAGGCACTAATTATGCTAGCTACTTAAGTTATACCTTATTGAAAAGCTACATTTCCAAGCAATCCAAAAACAAAAAAATCTAGCTTCCTAGCTCTTTAGGGGCCTTTGAAATTACGATTAATGTGAAGTCGTTACAAAATGGGGTAATTTTGGTTCATTTTTCGAAAAATGTCCCGTATATCTGCATTTATATCAGGCACTAATTATGCTAGCTACTTAAGTTATACCTTACTGAAAAGCTACATTTCCAAGCAATCCAAAAACAAAAAAATCTAGCTTCCTAGCTCTTTAGGGGCCTTTGAAATTACGATTAATGTGAAGTCGTTACAAAATGGGGTAATTTTGGGTCATTTTTCGAAAATGTCCCGTATATCTGCATTTATATCAGGCACTAATTATGCTAGCTACTTAAGTTATACCTTATTGAAAAGCTACATTTCCAAGCAATCCAAAAACAAAAAAATCTAGCTTCCTAGCTCTTTAATGGCCTTTGAAATTACGATTTATGTGCAGTCGTTACAAAATGGGGTAATTTTGGGTCATTTTTCGAAAAATGTCCCGTATATCTGCATTTATATCGGCCACTAATTATGCTAGCTACTTAAGTTATACCTTACTGAAAAGCTACATTTCAAGCAATCCAAAAACAAAAAAATCTAGCTTCCTAGCTCTTTAGGGGCCTTTGAAATTACGATTAATGTGAAGTCGTTACAACATGGGGTAATTTTGGTTCATTTTCCGAAAAATTCCCGTATATCTGCATTTATATCAGGCACTAATTATGCTAGCTACTTAAGTTATACCTTATTGAAAAGCTACATTTCCAAGCAATCCAAAAACAAAAAAATCTAGCTTCCTAGCTCTTTAGGGGCCTTTATGTGCAGTCGTTACAAAATGGGGTAATTTTGGGTCATTTTTCGAAATATGTCCCGTATATCTGCATTTATATCGGCCACTAATTATGCTAGCTACTTAAGTTATACCTTATTGAAAAGCTACATTTCCAAGCAAACCAAAAACAGAAAAATCTAGCTTCCTAGCTGTTTAGGGGCCTTTGAAATTACGATTTATGTGAAGTCGTTACAAAATGGGGTAATTTTGGGTCATTTTTCGAAAAATGTCCCGTATATCTGCATTTATATCAGGCACTAATTATGCTAGCTGCTTAAGTTATACCTTCTTGAAAAGCTACATTTCCAAGCAATCCAAAAACAAAAAAATCTAGCTTCCTAGCTTCCTAGCTCTTTAGGGGCCTTTGAAATTACGATTTATGTGAAGTCGTTACAAAATGGGGTAATTTTGGGTCATTTTTCGAAAAATGTCCCGTATATCTGCATTTATATCGGCCACTAATTATGCTAGCTACTTAAGTTATACCTTATTGAAAAGCTACATTTCCAGGCAATCCAAAAACAGAAAAATCTAGCTTCCTAGCTCTTTAGGGGCCTTTGAAATTACGATTTATGTGAAGTCGTTACAAAATGGGGTAATTTTGGGTCATTTTTCGAAAAATGTCCCGTATATATCTGCATTTATATCGGCCACTAATTATGCTAGCTACTTAAGTTATACCTTATTGAAAAGCTACATTTCCAAGCAATCCAAAAACAGAAAAATCTAGCTTCCTAGCTCTTTAGGGGCCTTTGAAATTACGATTTATGTGAAGTCGTTACAAAATGGGGTAATTTTGGGTCATTTTTCGAAAAATGTCCCGTATATCTGCATTTATATCGGCCACTAATTATGCTAGCAGCTTAAGTTATACCTCATTGAAAACCTACATTTCCAAGCAATCCAAAAACAGAAAAATCTAGCTTCCTAGCTCTTTAGGGGCCTTTGAAATTACGATTTATGTGAAGTCGTTACAAAATGGGATAATTTTGGGTCATTTTTCGAAAAATGTCCCGTATATCTGCATTTATATCGGCCACTAATTATGCTAGCTACTTAAGTTATACCTTATTGAAAAGCTACATTTCCAAGCAATCCAAAAACAAAAAAATCTAGCTTCCTAGCTCTTTAGGGGCCTTTGAAATTACGATTTATGTGAAGTCGTTACAAAATGGGGTAATTTTGGGTCATTTTCGAAAAATGTCCCGTATATCTGCATTTATATCAGGCACTAATTATGCTAGCTACTTAAGTTATACCTTATTGAAAAGCTACATTTCCAAGCAATCCAAAAACAAAAAAATCTAGCTTCCTAGCTCTTTAGGGGCCTTTGAAATTACGATTAATGTGAAGTCGTTACAAAATGGGGTAATTTTGGTTCATTTTTCGAAAAATGTCCCGTATATCTGCATTTATATCAGGCACTAATTATGCTAGCTACTTAAGTTATACCTTATTGAAAAGCTACATTTCCAAGCAATCCAAAAACAGAAAAATCTAGCTTCCTAGCTCTTTAGGGGCCTTTGAAATTACGATTTATGTGAAGTCGTTACAAAATGGGGTAATTTTGGGTCATTTTTCGAAAAATGTCCCGTATATCTGCATTTATATCGGCCACTAATTATGCTAGCAGCTTAAGTTATACCTCATTGAAAACCTACATTTCCAAGCAATCCAAAAACAGAAAAATCTAGCTTCCTAGCTCTTTAGGGGCCTTTGAAATTACGATTTATGTGAAGTCGTTACAAAATGGGATAATTTTGGGTCATTTTTCGAAAAATGTCCCGTATAT
>CALNXL020000110.1:0-52076 GCA_942486065.2 Calliphora vomitoria
TAATTTCAAAGGCCCCTAAAGAGCTAGGAAGCTAGATTTTTTTGTTTTTGGATTGCTTGGAAATGTAGCTTTTCAATAAGGTATAACTTAAGTAGCTAGCATAATTAGTGGCCGATATAAATGCAGATATACGGGACATTTTTCGAAAAATGACCCAAAATTACCCCATTTTTTAACGACTGCACATAGATCGTAATTTCAAAGGCCCCTAAAGAGCTATGAAGCTAGATTTTTCTGTTTTTGGATTGCTTGGAAATGTAGCTTTTCAATAAGGTATAACTTAAGTAGCTAGCATAATTAGTGGCCGATATAAATGCAGATATACGGGACATTTTTCGAAAAATGACCCAAAATTACCCCATTTTGTAACGACTTCACATAAATCGTAATTTCAAAGGCCCCTAAAGAGCTAGGAAGCTAGATTTTTTTGTTTTTGGATTGCTTGGAAATGTAGCTTTTCAATAAGGTATAACTTAAGTAGCTAGCATAATTAGTGGCCGATATAAATGCAGATATACGGGACATTTTTCGAAAAATGACCCAAAATTACCCCATTTTGTAACGACTTCACATAAATCGTAATTTCAAAGGCCCCTAAAGAGCTAGGAAGCTAGATTTTTTCTGTTTTTGGATTGCTTGGAAATGTAGCTTTTCAATAAGGTATAACTTAAGTAGCTAGCATAATTAGTGGCCGATATAAATGCAGATATACGGGACATTTTTCGAAAAATGACCCAAAATTACCCCATTTTGTAACGACTGCACATAAATGGTAATCTCAAAGGCCCCTAAAGAGCTAGGAAGCTAGATTTTTTTGTTTTTGGATTGCTTGGAAATGTAGCTTTTCAATAAGGTATAACTTAAGTAGCTAGCATAATTAGTGGCCGATATAAATGCAGATATACGGGACATTTTTCGAAAAATTACCCAAAATTACCCCATTTTGTAACGACTTCACATAAATCGTAATTTCAAAAGCCCCTAAAGAGCTAGGAAGCTAGATTTTTTTGTTTTTGGATTGCTTGGAAATGTAGCTTTTCAATAAGGTATAACTTAAGTAGCTAGCATAATTAGTGGCCGATATAAATGCAGATATACGGGCCATTTTTCGAAAAATGACCCAAAATTACCCCATGCTGTAACGACTGCACATAAATCGTAATTTCAAAGGCCCCTAAAGAGCTAGGAAGCTAGATTTTTTTGTTTTTGGATTGCTTGGAAATGTAGCTTTTCAATAAGGTATAACTTAAGTAGCTAGCATAATTAGTGGCCGATATAAATGCAGATATACGGGCCATTTTTCGAAAAATGACCCAAAATTACCCCATGCTGTAACGACTGCACATAAATCGTAATTTCAAAGGCCCCTAAAGAGCTAGGAAGCTAGATTTTTTTGTTTTTGGATTGCTTGGAAATGTAGCTTTTCAATAAGGTATAACTTAAGTAGCTAGCATAATTAGTGGCCGATATAAATGCAGATATACGGGACATTTTTCGAAAAATGACCCAAAATTACCCCATTTTGTAACGACTTCACATAAATCGTAATTTCAAAGGCCCCTAAAGAGCTAGGAAGCTAGATTTTTTTGTTTTTGGATTGCTTGGAAATGTAGCTTTTCAATAAGGTATAACTTAAGTAGCTAGAATAATTAGTGGCCGATATAAATGCAGATATACGGGACATTTTTCGAAAAATGACCCAAAATTACCCCCATTTTGTAACGACTGCACATAAATCGTAATTTCAAAGGCCCCTAAAGAGCTAGGAAGCTAGATTTTTTTGTTTTTTGGATTGCTTGGAAATGTAGCTTTTCAATAAGGTATAACTTAAGTAGCTAGCATAATTAGTGGCCGATATAAATGCAGATATACGGGACATTTTTCGAAAAATGACCCAAAATTACCCCACTTTGTAACGACTTCACATAAATCGTAATTTCAAAGGCCCCTAAAGAGCTAGGAAGCTAGATTTTTCTGTTTTTGGATTGCCTGGAAATGTAGCTTTTCAATAAGGTATAACTTAAGTAGCTAGCACAATTAGTGGCCGATATAAATGCAGATATACGGGACATTTTTCGAAAAATGACCCAAAATTACCCCATTTTGTAACGACTTCACATAAATCGTAATTTCAAAGGCCCCTAAAGAGCTAGGAAGCTAGATTTTTTTGTTTTTGGATTGCTTGGAAATGTAGCTTTTCAATAAGGTATAACTTAAGTAGCTAGCATAATTAGTGGCCGATATAAATGCAGATATACGGGACATTTTTCGAAAAATGACCCAAAATTACCCCATTTTGTAACGACTTCACATAAATCGTAATTTCAAAGGCCCCTAAAGAGCTAGGAAGCTAGATTTTTCTGTTTTTGGATTGCTTGGAAATGTAGCTTTTCAATAAGGTATAACTTAAGTAGCTAGCATAATTAGTGGCCGATATAAATGCAGATATACGGGACATTTATCGAAAAATTACCCAAAATTACCCCATTTTGTAACGACTGCACATAAATCGTAATTTCAAAGGCCCCTAAAGAGCTAGGAAGCTAGATTTTTTTGTTTTTGGATTGCTTGGAAATGTAGCTTTTCAATAAGGTATAACTTAAGTAGCTAGCATAATTAGTGGCCGATATAAATGCAGATATACGGGACATTTTTCGAAAAATGACCCAAAATTACCCCATTTTTTAACGACTGCACATAGATCGTAATTTCAAAGGCCCCTAAAGAGCTATGAAGCTAGATTTTTCTGTTTTTGGATTGCTTGGAAATGTAGCTTTTCAATAAGGTATAACTTAAGTAGCTAGCATAATTAGTGGCCGATATAAATGCAGATATACGGGACATTTTTCGAAAAATGACCCAAAATTACCCCATTTTGTAACGACTTCACATAAATCGTAATTTCAAAGGCCCCTAAAGAGCTAGGAAGCTAGATTTTTTTGTTTTTGGATTGCTTGGAAATGTAGCTTTTCAATAAGGTATAACTTAAGTAGCTAGCATAATTAGTGGCCGATATAAATGCAGATATAACGGGACATTTTTCGAAAAATGACCCAAAATTACCCCATTTTGTAACGACTTCACATAAATCGTAATTTCAAAGGCCCCTAAAGAGCTAGGAAGCTAGATTTTTCTGTTTTTGGATTGCTTGGAAATGTAGCTTTTCAATAAGGTATAACTTAAGTAGCTAGCATAATTAGTGGCCGATATAAATGCAGATATACGGGACATTTTTCGAAAAATGACCCAAAATTACCCCATTTTGTAACGACTGCACATAAATGGTAATCTCAAAGGCCCCTAAAGAGCTAGGAAGCTAGATTTTTTTGTTTTTGGATTGCTTGGAAATGTAGCTTTTCAATAAGGTATAACTTAAGTAGCTAGCATAATTAGTGGCCGATATAAATGCAGATATACGGGACATTTTTCGAAAAATTACCCAAAATTACCCCATTTTGTAACGACTTCACATAAATCGTAATTTCAAAAGCCCCTAAAGAGCTAGGAAGCTAGATTTTTTTGTTTTTGGATTGCTTGGAAATGTAGCTTTTCAATAAGGTATAACTTAAGTAGCTAGCATAATTAGTGGCCGATATAAATGCAGATATACGGGCCATTTTTCGAAAAATGACCCAAAATTACCCCATGCTGTAACGACTGCACATAAATCGTAATTTCAAAGGCCCCTAAAGAGCTAGGAAGCTAGATTTTTTTGTTTTTGGATTGCTTGGAAATGTAGCTTTTCAATAAGGTATAACTTAAGTAGCTAGCATAATTAGTGGCCGATATAAATGCAGATATACGGGACATTTTTCGAAAAATGACCCAAAATTACCCCCATTTTGTAACGACTTCACATAAATCGTAATTTCAAAGGCCCCTAAAGAGCTAGGAAGCTAGATTTTTTTGTTTTTGGATTGCTTGGAAATGTAGCTTTTCAATAAGGTATAACTTAAGTAGCTAGAATAATTAGTGGCCGATATAAATGCAGATATACGGGACATTTTTCGAAAAATGACCCAAAATTACCCCATTTTGTAACGACTGCACATAAATCGTAATTTCAAAGGCCCCTAAAGAGCTAGGAAGCTAGATTTTTTTGTTTTTGGATTGCTTGGAAATGTAGCTTTTCAATAAGGTATAACTTAAGTAGCTAGCATAATTAGTGGCCGATATAAATGCAGATATACGGGACATTTTTTCGAAAAATGACCCAAAATTACCCCACTTTGTAACGACTTCACATAAATCGTAATTTCAAAGGCCCCTAAAGAGCTAGGAAGCTAGATTTTTCTGTTTTTGGATTGCCTGGAAATGTAGCTTTCAATAAGGTATAACTTAAGTAGCTAGCACAATTAGTGGCCGATATAAATGCAGATATACGGGACATTTTTCGAAAAATGACCCAAAATTACCCCATTTTGTAACGACTTCACATAAATCGTAATTTCAAAGGCCCCTACAGAGCTAGGAAGCTAGATTTTTTTGTTTTTGGATTGCTTGGAAATGTAGCTTTTCAATAAGGTATAACTTAAGTAGCTAGCATAATTAGTGGCCGATATAAATGCA
Source organism: Calliphora vomitoria (assembly GCA_942486065.2). Classification (NCBI taxonomy): domain Eukaryota; kingdom Metazoa; phylum Arthropoda; class Insecta; order Diptera; family Calliphoridae; genus Calliphora; species Calliphora vomitoria. The sequence continues at coordinate 4,570 of CALNXL020000110.1, forward strand.
GATATACGGGACATTTTTCGAAAAATGACCCAAAATTACCCCATTTTGTAACGACTTCACATAAATCGTAATTTCAAAGGCCCCTAAAGAGCTAGGAAGCTAGATTTTTCTGTTTTTGGATTGCTTGGAAATGTAGCTTTTCAATAAGGTATAACTTAAGTAGCTAGCATAATTACTGGCCGATATAAATGCAGATATACGGGACATTTTTCGAAAAATGACCCAAAATTACCCCATTTTGTAACGACTGCACATAAATGGAAATCTCAAAGGCCCCTAAAGAGCTAGGAAGCTAGATTTTTTTGTTTTTGGATTGCTTGGAAATGTAGCTTTTCAATATGGTATAACTTAAGTAGCTAGCATAATTAGTGGCCGATATAAATGCAGATATACGGGACATTTTTCGAAAAATTACCCAAAATTACCCCATTTTGTAACGACTTCACATAAATCGTAATTTCAAAAGCCCCTAAAGAGCTAGGAAGCTAGATTTTTTTGTTTTTGGATTGCTTGGAAATGTAGCTTTTCAATAAGGTATAACTTAAGTAGCTAGCATAATTAGTGGCCGATATAAATGCAGATATACGGGCCATTTTTCGAAAAATGACCCAAAATTACCCCATGCTGTAACGACTGCACATAAATCGTAATTTCAAAGGCCCCTAAAGAGCTAGGAAGCTAGATTTTTTTGTTTTTGGATTGCTTGGAAATGTAGCTTTTCAATAAGGTATAACTTAAGTAGCTAGCATAATTAGTGGCCGATATAAATGCAGATATACGGGACATTTTTCGAAAAATGACCCAAAATTACCCCATTTTGTAACGACTTCACATAAATCGTAATTTCAAAGGCCCCTAAAGAGGTAGGAAGCTAGATTTTTTTGTTTTTGGATTGCTTGGAAATGTAGCTTTTCAATAAGGTATAACTTAAGTAGCTAGCATAATTAGTGGCCGATATAAATGCAGATATACGGGACATTTTTCGAAAAATGACCCAAAATTACCCCATTTTGTAACGACTTCACATAAATCGTAATTTCAAAGGCCCCTAAAGAGCTAGGAAGCTAGATTTTTTTGTTTTTGGATTGCTTGGAAATGTAGCTTTTCAATAAGGTATAACTTAAGTAGCTAGAATAATTAGTGGCCGATATAAATGCAGATATACGGGACATTTTTCGAAAAATGACCCAAAATTACCCCATTTTGTAACGACTGCACATAAATCGTAATTTCAAAGGCCCCTAAAGAGCTAGGAAGCTAGATTTTTTTGTTTTTGGATTGCTTGGAAATGTAGCTTTTCAATAAGGTATAACTTAAGTAGCTAGCATAATTAGTGGCCGATATAAATGCAGATATACGGGACATTTTTCGAAAAATGACCCAAAATTACCCCACTTTGTAACGACTTCACATAAATCGTAATTTCGAAGGCCCCTAAAGAGCTAGGAAGCTAGATTTTTCTGTTTTTGGATTGCCTGGAAATGTAGCTTTTCAATAAGGTATAACTTAAGTAGCTAGCATAATTAGTGGCCGATATAAATGCAGATATACGGGACATTTTTCGAAAAATGACCCAAAATTACCCCATTTTGTAACGACTTCACATAAATCGTAATTTCAAAGGCCCCTAAAGAGCTAAAAAGCTAGATTTTTTTGTTTTTGGATTGCTTGGAAATGTAGCTTTTCAATAAGGTATAACTTAAGTAGCTAGCATAATTAGTGGCCGATATAAATGCAGATATACGGGACATTTTTCGAAAAATGACCCAAAATTACCCCATTTTGTAACGACTTCACATAAATCGTAAATTCAAAGGCCCCTAAACAGCTAGGAAGCTAGATTTTTCTGTTTTTGGATTGCTTGGAAATGTAGCTTTTCAGTAAGGTATAACTTAAGTAGCTAGCATAATTAGTGGCCGATATAAATGCAGATATACGGGACATTTTTCGAAAAATGACCCAAAATTACCCCATTTTGTAACGACTGCACATAAATCGTAATTTCAAAGGCCCCTAAATAGCTAGGAAGCTAGATTTTTTTGTTTTTGGATTGCTTGGAAATGTAGCTTTTCAATAAGGTATAACTTAAGTAGCTAGCATAATTAGTGGCCGATATAAATGCAGATATACGGGACATTTTTCGAAAAATGACCCAAAATTACCCCATTTTGTAACGACTTCACATAAATCGTAATTTCAAAGGCCCCTAAAGAGCTAGGAAGCTAGATTTTTCTGTTTTTGGATTGCTTGGAAATGTAGTTTTTCAATAAGGTATAACTTAAGTAGCTAGCATAATTAGTGGCCGATATAAATGCAGATATACGGGACATTTTTCGAAAAATGACCCAAAATTACCCCATGCTGTAACGACTGCACATAAATCGTAATTTCAAAGGCCCCTAAACAGCTAGGAAGCTAGATTTTTCTGTTTTTGGTTTGCTTGGAAATGTAGCTTTTCAGTAAGGTATAACTTAAGTAGCTAGCATAATTAGTGGCCGATATAAATGCAGATATACGGGACATTTTTCGAAAAATTACCCAAAATTACCCCATTTTGTAACGACTTCACATAAATCGTAATTTCAAAGGCCCCTAAAGAGCTAGGAAGCTAGTTTTTTTTTGTTTTTGGATTGCTTGGAAATGTAGCTTTTCAATAAGGTATAACTTAAGTAGTTAGAATAATTAGTGGCCGATATAAATGCAGATATACGGGACATTTTTCGAAAAATGACCCAAAATTACCCCATTTTATAACGACTGCATATAAATCGTAATTTCAAAGGCCCCTAAAGAGCTAGGAAGCTAGATTTTTTTGTTTTTGGATTGCTTGGAAATGTAGCTTTTCAATAAGGTATAACTTAAGTAGCTAGCATAATTAGTGGCCGATATAAATGCAGATATACGGGACATTTTTCGAAAAATTACCCAAAATTACCCCATTTTTTAACGACTTCACATAAATCGTAATTTCAAAGGCCCCTAAAGAGCTAGGAAGCTAGATTTTTTTGTTTTTGGATTGCTTGGAAATGTAGCTTTTCAATAAGGTATAACTTAAGTAGCTAGCATAATTAGTGCCTGATATAAATGCAGATATACGGGACATTTTTCGAAAAATTAACCAAAATTACCCCATTTTGTAACGACTTCACATTAATCGTAATTTCAAAGGCCCCTAAAGAGCTAGGAAGCTAGATTTTTCTGTTTTTGGATTGCTTGGAAATGTAGCTTTTCAATAAGGTATAACTTAAGTAGCTAGCATAATTAGTGGCCGATATAAATGCAGATATACGGGACATTTTTCGAAAAATGACCCAAAATTACCCCATTTTGTAACGACTTCACATAAATCGTAATTTCAAAGGCCCCTAAAGAGCTAGGAAGCTAGATTTTTTTGTTTTTGGATTGCTTGGAAATGTAGCTTTTCAATAAGGTATAACTTAAGTAGCTAGCATAATTAGTGGCCGATATAAATGCAGATATACGGGACATTTTTCGAAAAATGACCCAAAATTACCCCATTTTGTAACGACTTCACATAAATCGTAATTTCAAAGGCCCCTAAACAGCTAGGAAGCTAGATTTTTCTGTTTTTGGTTTGCTTGGAAATGTAGCTTTTCAGTAAGGTATAACATAAGTAGCTAGCATAATTAGTGCCTGATATAAATGCAGATATACGGGACATTTTTCGAAAAATGAACCAAAATTACCCCATTTTGTAACGACTTCACATAAATCGTAATTTCAAAGGCCCCTAAAGAGCTAGGAAGCTAGATTTTTCTGTTTTTGGATTGCTTGGAAATGTAGCTTTTCAATGAGGTATAACTTAAGCTGCTAGCATAATTAGTGGCCGATATAAATGCAGATATACGGGACATTTTGCGAAAAATGACCCAAAATTACCCCATTTTGTAACGACTTCACATAAATCGTAATTTCAAAGGCCCCTAAAGAGCTAGGAAGCCAGATTTTTTTGTTTTTGGATTGCTTGGAAATGTAGCTTTTCAATAAGGTATAACTTAAGTAGCTAGCATAATTAGTGGCCGATGTAAATGCAGATATACGGGACATTTTTCGAAAAATGACCCAAAATTACCCCATTTTGTAACGACTTCACATAAATCGTAATTTCAAAGGCCCCTAAAGAGCTAAGAAGCTAGATTTTTTTGTTTTTGGATTGCTTGGAAATGTAGCTTTTCAATAAGGTATAACTTAAGTAGCTAGAATAATTAGTGCCTGATATAAATGCAGATATACGGGACACTTTTCGAAAAATGAACCAAAATTACCCCATTTTGTAACGACTTCACATTAATCGTAATTTCAAAGGCCCCTAAAGAGCTAGGAAGCTAGATTTTTTTGTTTTTGGATTCCTTGGAAATGTAGCTTTTCAATAAGGTATAACTTAAGTAGCCAGCATAATTAGTGGCCGATATAAATGCAGATATACGGGACATTTTTCGAAAAATTACCCAAAATTACCCCATTTTGTAACGACTTCACATAAATCGTAATTTCAAAGGCCCCTAAAGAGCTAGGAAGCTAGATTTTTTTGTTTTTGGATTGCTTGGAAATGTAGCTTTTCAATAAGGTATAACTTAAGTAGCTAGCATAATTAGTGGCCGATATAAATGCAGATATACGGGACATTTTTCGAAAAATGACCCAAAATTACCCCATTTTGTAACGACTTCACATAAATCGTAATTTCAAAGGCCCCTAAACAGCTAGGAAGCTAGATTTTTCTGTTTTTGGTTTGCTTGGAAATGTAGGTTTTCAGTAAGGTATAACTTAAGTAGCTAGCATAATTAGTGGCCGATATAAATGCAGATATACGGGACATTTTTCGAAAAATGACCCAAAATTACCCCATTTTGTAACGACTGCACATAAATCGTAATTTCAAAGGCCCCTAAAGAGCTAGGAAGCTAGATTTTTTTGTTTTTGGATTGCTTGGAAATGTAGCTTTTCAATAAGGTATAACTTAAGTAGCTAGCATAATTAGTGCCTGATATAAATGCAGATATACGGGACATTTTTCGAAAAATTAACCAAAATTACCCCATTTTGTAACGACTTCACATTAATCGTAATTTCAAAGGCCCCTAAAGAGCTAGGAAGCTAGATTTTTTTGTTTTTGGATTGCTTGGAAATGTAGCTTTTCAATAAGGTATAACTTAAGTAGCTAGCATAATTAGTGGCCGATATAAATGCAGATATACGGGACATTTTTCGAAAAATGACCCAAAATTACCCCATTTTGTAACGACTTCACATAAATCGTAACTTCAAAGGCCCCTAAAGAGCTAGGAAGCTAGATGTTTCTGTTTTTGGATTGCTTGGAAATGTAGCTTTTCAATGAGGTATAACTTAAGCTGCTAGCATAATTAGTGGCCGATATAAATGCAGATATACGGGACATTTTTCGAAAAATGACCCAAAATTACCCCATTTTGTAACGACTTCACATAAATCGTAATTTCAAAGGCCCCTAAAGAGCTAGGAAGCTAGATTTTTTTGTTTTTGGATTGCTTGGAAATGTAGCTTTTCAATAAGGTATAACTTAAGTAGCTAGCATAATTAGTGGCCGATATAAATGCAGATATACGGGACATTTTTCGAAAAATGACCCAAAATTACCCCATTTTGTAACGACTGCACATAAATCGTAATTTCAAAGGCCCCTAAAGAGCTAGGAAGCTAGATTTTTTTGTTTTTGGATTGCTTGGAAATGTAGCTTTTCAATAAGGTATAACTTAAGTAGCTAGCATAATTAGTGGCCAATATAAATGCAGATATACGGGACATTTTTCGAAAAATGACCCAAAATTACCCCATTTTGTAACGACTTCACATAAATCGTAATTTCAAAGGCCCCTAAAGAGCTAGGAAGCTAGATTTTTTTGTTTTTGGATTGCTTGGAAATGTAGCTTTTCAATAAGGTATAACTTAAGTAGCTAGCATAATTAGTGGCCGATATAAATGCAGATATACGGGACATTTTTCGAAAATGACCCAAAATTACCCCATTTTGTAACGACTTCACATAAATCGTAATTTCAAAGGCCCCTAAACAGCTAGGAAGCTAGATTTTTCTGTTTTTGGTTTGCTTGGAAATGTAGCTTTTCAGTAAGGTATAACTTAAGTAGCTAGCATAATTAGTGGCCGATATAAATGCAGATATACGGGACATTTTTCGAAAAATGACCCAAAATTACCCCATTTTGTAACGACAGCACATAAATCGTAATTTCAAAGGCCCCTAAAGAGCTAGGAAGCTAGATTTTTTTGTTTTTGGATTGCTTGGAAATGTAGCTTTTCAATAAGGTATAACTTAAGTAGCTAGCATAATTAGTGCCTGATATAAATGCAGATATACGGGACATTTTTCGAAAAATGAACCAAAATTACCCCATTTTGTAACGACTTCACATTAATCGTAATTTCAAAGGCCCCTAAAGAGCTAGGAAGCTAGATTTTTTTGTTTTTGGATTGCTTGGAAATGTAGCTTTTCAATAAGGTATAACTTAAGTAGCTAGCATAATTAGTGGCCGATATAAATGCAGATATACGGGACATTTTTCGAAAATGACCCAAAATTACCCCATTTTGTAACGACTGCACATAAATCGTAATTTCAAAGGCCCCTAAAGAGCTAGGAAGCTAGATTTTTTTGTTTTTAAATTGCTTGGAAATGTAGCTTTTCAATAAGGTATAACTTAAGTAGCTAGCATAATTAGTGGCCGATATAAATGCAGATATACGGGACATTTTTCGAAAAATGACCCAAAATTACCCCATTTTCTAACGACTTCACATAAATCGTAATTTCAAAGGCCCCTAAACAGCTAGGAAGCTAGATTTTTCTGTTTTTGGTTTGCTTGGAAATGTAGCTTTTCAGTAAGGTATAACTTAAGTAGCTAGCATAATTAGTGGCTGATATAAATGCAGATATACGGGACATTTTTCGAAAAATGACCCAAAATTACCCCATTTTGTAACGACTGCACATAAATCGTAATTTCAAAGGCCCCTAAAGAGCTAGGAAGCTAGATTTTTTTGTTTTTGGATTGCTTGGAAATGTAGCTTTTCAATAAGGTATAACTTAAGTAGCTAGCATAATTAGTGCCTGATATAAATGCAGATATACGGGACACTTTTCGAAAAATGAACCAAAATTACCCCATTTTGTAACGGCTTCACATTAATCGTAATTTCAAAGGCCCCTAAAGAGCTAGGAAGCTAGATTTTTTTGTTTTTGGATTGCATGGAAATGTAGCTTTTCAATAAAGTATAACTTAAGTAGCTAGCATAATTAGTGGCCGATATAAATGCAGATATACGGGACATTTTTCGAAAAATGACCCAAAATTACCCCATTTTGTAACGACTTCACATAAATCGTAATTTCAAAGGCCCCTAAAGAGCTAGGAAGCTAGATTTTTCTGTTTTTGGATTGCTTGGAAATGTAGCTTTTCAATGAGGTATAACTTAAGCTGCTAGCATAATTAGTGGCCGATATAAATGCAGATATACGGGACATTTTTCGAAAAATGACCCAAAATTACCCCATTTTGTAACGACTTCACATAAATCGTAATTTCAAAGGCCCCTAAAGAGCTAGGAAGCTAGATTTTTCTGTTTTTGGATTGCTTGGAAATGTAGCTTTTCAATAAGGTATAACTTAAGTAGCTAGCATAATTAGTGGCCGATATAAATGCAGATATACGGGACATTTTTCGAAAAATGACCCAAAATTACCCCATTTTGTAACGACTTCACATAAATCGTAATTTCAAAGGCCCCTAAAGAGCTAGGAAGCTAGATTTTTCTGTTTTTGGATTGCCTGGAAATGTAGCTTTTCAATAAGGTATAACTTAAGTAGCTAGCATAATTAGTGGCCGATATAAATGCAGATATACCCGACATTTTTCGAAAAATGACCCAAAATTACCCCATTTTGTAACGACTTCACATAAATCGTAATTTCAAAGGCCCCTAAAGAGCTAGGAAGCTAGATTTTTCTGTTTTTGGATTGCTTGGAAATGTAGCTTTTCAATGAGGTATAACTTAAGTAGCTAGCATAATTAGTGCCTGATATAAATGCAGATATACGGGACATTTTTCGAAAAATGACCCAAAATTACCCCATTTTGTAACGACTTCACATAAATCGTAATTTCAAAGGCCCCTAAACAGCTAGGAATCTAGATTTTTCTGTTTTTGGTTTGCTTGGAAATGTAGCTTTTCAGTAAGGTATAACTTAAGTAGCTAGCATAATTAGTGGCCGATATAAATGCAGATATACGGGACATTTTTCGAAAAATGACCCAAAATTACCCCATTTTGTAACGACTGCACATAAATCGTAATTTCAAAGGCCCCTAAAGAGCTAGGAAGCTAGATTTTTTTGTTTTTGGATTGCTTGGAAATGTAGCTTTTCAATAAGGTATAACTTAAGTAGCTAGCATAATTAGTGGCCGATATAAATGCAGATATACGGGACATTTTTCGAAAAATGTCCCAAAATTACCCCATTTTGTAACGACTTCACATAAATCGTAATTTCAAAGGCCCCTAAACAGCTAGGACGCTAGATTTTTCTGTTTTTGGTTTGCTTGGAAATGTAGCTTTTCAGTAAGGTATAACTTAAGTAGCTAGCATAATTAGTGGCTGATATAAATGCAGATATACGGGACATTTTTCGAAAAATGACCCAAAATTACCCCATTTTGTAACGACTGCACATAAATCGTAATTTCAAAGGCCCCTAAAGAGCTAGGAAGCTAGATTTTTTTGTTTTCGGATTGCTTGGAAATGTAGCTTTTCAATAAGGTATAACTTAAGTAGCTAGCATAATTAGTGGCCGATATAAATGCAGATATACGGGACATTTTTCGAAAAATGTCCCAAAATTACCCCATTTTGTAACGACTTCACATAAATCGTAATTTCAAAGGCCCCTAAACAGCTAGGACGCTAGATTTTTCTGTTTTTGGATTGCTTGGAAATGTAGCTTTTCAATAAGGTATAACTTAAGTAGGTAGCATAATTAGTGCCTGATATAAATGCAGATATACGGGACATTTTTCGAAAAATGAACCAAAATTACCCCATTTTGTAACGACTTCACATTAATCGTAATTTCAAAGGCCCCTAAAGAGTGTAATGTTCATGGGTAAAATATACACGTGGAAGTGTTAAAGTGAACTAACACTGCAGTAGATTTCTAAATTACAACCGAATCTATAAAGTATCTGGAAGTAATTCGAATTTAAAATGATTGAATAGGGATGGGACTGCGGGAGCCTTTAGATGCTAGCTTTCAGCGGTGTGGGGGGGTTCGGTCCTTACCTATAAATCATCAAATCCATTACACAACTTTTTATTTAAGACTCCCTATTTTTAGAGGTTTTGGTGTCAGGGCCAGAATGACTAGAATATTTATAAAGTTTGCCCCACTCTAGTCATTATACAAAAATTAACTAATAATTATGAAGGTGTCAGTATTAAAATCCTCTTTTACCTCTCTCTCAGATGGTGTAGAGAGGATTAGCCTCAAAACCCACGCCTACCATTGTTTCAAAGGCTTAAAGTTATTGATTGAAACCCCAAAATAAAACATAACTTTTGTCTTACACTATTTCCTTATGTTTACCGTAAGAAAACACCCTGATAGTTTACTTTAGAAATTCATATTGTTTAACATTATTTTTATTTAACTCAATTCTAATACTAGATTATAAACATGATAAATACTCATTATAAAAAATTAACGAAATTGTAATATTTTTCATTATACGTATTTATAACTGTTATCTAAGAAAATTTCTAACACGAACTTTCACGGGTTAATAAATTTGTATTAACATTATATTTTGACAAAAAAAAAAATACATAAATAGAAGCAATAACCATAAGAAGAGATCAATCACTTTTATCAGTTATGTTAATTAACAGAAGAGAATCATTAATTAACAGGTTTGATCGAATTGTGCCAACGTAACTACATAAACTTTATTGCTTTTATTTATGTTTAATAATAAATGCAAGATTTTATGTTAAAAATAAAAAAATGATTTGTTCGAACTTACCGCATCATGCAGAACTGGTGAAGGCCTCCAACAGGAACATATGATGTGGGGATGGTTGCTGACTTTAGTTACTGTTTATCTTGCATTATTACTTTGCCAGATTAGTTAATACATTTTAGTTTTATATAGTAAAAGCTCTGATATTATTAATTTAAATAAGTTAATTTTTCATGTTTAATTTTAATACCTATCATTTATTTGAATGTTAAGTTAAGAATTTAAGGTTAAGTGTAAATATCTGTGATATTAGGGTTATAATTTTAAGATTAGATTTACATGATCGTATACATTAATATAGATTTAAGATAGTTTAGAATATGGTTTTAATGATTTTAATTTCTTTGTTGTTATTTCATTTGTTAGTTAGATAATCTTATTGCGCTTTTATAATTTTAGTTAGGTAGAAAATTAATATTTTAAATAGGAAACCGAGTGTATTTATATCATTGAAAACATTTAGTTAGTTTTAGATTAGATAATTGATAATTTTGAATATATAACTAGTTAATCTGAGATCTTGTTAGGTGAAAGTTGAACTTTGACTTAAATCATTATTAGGTATTTAAAAGTTATACTGGTAATTTAATGCTTATGCAGATTTGCAGAGTTTTTCTGATGTTTTGTGATCAATGTGTTTAAAACTTAGTGTACATTTATGCAAGTTGTTGAACATGACCCCCTTCAAAATGTGATGTTAGAGTTGTTGAGGTTATGTTTGCTTTATCGGTTTAGGATATTTAACCCTAGAGAATTCGCAAATTGGTTCAATCTATGCTTGATGTTTGTTATACAAGGAGTTTCTGAATATTCAGCGCCGGGTAAAATTAATATGTCCCGCAGGGAGTATATAATGATTTGACTCCCTAGATAGAAAAGGAATTCTTAATTTAACCATGAATTTTTTTTTAATTTTGTTTATTAAATACCTGCGACTGATATTTCCATATACGTAGAATTAATTAATAGGGACTGCTTATTCTTTCTCAATCTCATTCAATAACCACACTGGTACTTCTAAATTTATTAATTGTAAAATTTATTTTAATATTTATAATTTAATCTTAAATGTTTCAGGTTCCGATGCCAAGTAGAAAAGAAATTATGGAGATAGTATTTTAGCCGACAAACCTCGTGCCATAGCAATTTTGCACTTTTTAGAGTTGTACTATTTTTACTGTTGTAACAAAAAGTAGTAAAATTCGTATTTAGTTATAACCAATGGTTATTGATTATTTATTACTCGTTATAATTGTTATTACAAATGATTTTCTCTTACTTGTTCACAATTTCATTCAATTCTAATTAAAATTAGATGGTATTAGAAATTTCTTTGAATTAGTGTTTATACACTGAAACAAAAACTTCATCAAATATATCATATGAACCATTTTTACTTGATTTCAATTAATATATGTATATCATGGTTTTTATTTCTATAATTTTCTCTTTTGGTGACGAAGCTGATTTAAATTTTATCTTATATTGTCAGTGTTTTAAAAAAAGTAATATTTTGGTTTTAGGGTAAACGAAATTAAAAACGACTGACATTGTACTTGTATTAACTGCTTATTTAGCGAAAATCTAGATTAATTATTTCATGAACAGAAAAAGAAATGAGCAAACCTTATTATTATTATTTTTTTTTTTTTTTATTTAGAAATTTATTTTCCTTAAAATTTTATTCTGCTCGTTGTATTTCATAGTAATGATAGTGTTTGTTTTAGAGTTTCGTTATTTTTATCATAGACATAAACCCTCCGGTACTACTTAAAAACGTACTATCTATACAACTATGTACTCTTCCAAGTACATAAGAGTTAAAAGAGAATGATACAAAAACAAAATCAGCTGTTGCTTTTATTTGCAAAATAATAATTTAAGAAGTTTGTTATAGATTTAATGATAAAATAAAAATTCAATCACAAATCAAGCAAAACAAAAAATAAATTTCTTTAACTTAAGAGTGTTAACATGCAATTGTGTTCCTCTCACAATGATAATTTTGTGTATTGGAAAGTTAATATAAAAATTTGGTGTTAAATTCCAAAAGCTGTTAGTTTCCCCAAGAAGTTGTAGCAACAAGGAGTCTATGTTTGCTAATATTACCGGGAGTTATCAAATTTATTAACACTCAAAATTATAATGTGATGTACAAATACTAATAAAAATAAATACTAAATAAACATACGAGCAGAGAGCATTTTCTTTAATATTTGAAATCCGAGAATGTTTTCTGGTGGAAACAAAGTTTGAAAGTATCATTTCAATAACAAAATATATGATGATTTGTGCTATTCTCTTGTTCGTTTATAGTAATTTGAGATGATATGGAACATTATTAAAAATTTAGTAAAATAGGAAAATGTTTAAATGGTGTATTAATACATATCATTTCATATGGTAAACACAAACTTATTAGATGCAAAAGACTTCAAAATTAAGGCCGATTTTCAAAATATGTATGATATAAAGGCATGTAGTTGTTGATAAAAAAAATCAAAATACTTTTTCGTCTTACACGCCCATTACAAAACCAAACAATTTTATAGTTTTACGGAAAAAAATTGGTTGGAAAAAAAAGTGTTAAATTCGAATGTCTTTACCATGATAAGTCCCAATTGTTTTGCCCTGTACGTCCTCTAATATGTAGTAGTGGTTACCTATTTTCTCTTTTATCTTAGCCTTAAGAAATAAAGGTGACAGTTTAGCATTAAAATGCTTTTCAGCACTACTTTGTGCGAAGTTTCTTCGAAAAACATCTTGGCCCACTGAAAAGTTTTGAGGTCTTGTGCGAAGATTGTATTGGTGTTGATTCGTTTCTTGAGCTTTTTTAATACACTTTCGTATATCCTGTCGAATCAACTGAAGACTGTCATCTCTTGAAATTCTAGCTGTAGGTTCATTCAGAAGGTTTAGGTTTCGCAACAAACCATATGATGTTGCATGCGTGATCATATCGAATCCAAATAAGGCGTGAAAAGGTGAACACCTAATAGACTGGTGATAGGAGTTACGTAGGGCACAACTGATTTCTGTTAGTTTTTCATCCCATAAACGTTGATCAGATTTTAGGTAAGCTCTTATACCAGCAATAAGCGACCGGTTAACACGTTCAGAGGCGTTGGATTGGGGGGAGTAAAACGCAGTGTATATATGTTTGATTCCGTAGGAGGTCAAAAACGCATTCAGGTCATTAGCACGAAAGTGACTGCCATTATCGCTGACAATTTCTTCAGGCACACCATATACGTGGAAAATATGTTTTTTCAAAAATTCTTGAATTGCTGTTGACGTAAATTTTCGCAATGGACACAACCAGTGGAATTTTGTTAAATTATCCAAGACAATTAAAAGACCAGTGTAGCCAGATTTGCTACGAGGGTAAGGACCAAGTATGTCGACATAAAGGCGCTGAAATGGTCGAACTGACACGTTTGTGTTTTCCATAGGTGGTTTCATCACAAAATTGGGAGCTTTTGTTGATTTGCATATATCACACTCACGTACATAGTTTCGTACATCGCGAACCATTCCAGGCCAGAAAAAGTGACGTCTTAACAACTCCAGTGTCTTGGCCATTCCTCCATGGGCTGTAACTGGTGTGTCATGAGCTTTTGCAATCGTTTCTTTTCGTAACTTGTAGGGAACCCATAATTTCCAACAAAGCTGCTCTTGACCTTCGTTGCCATTGTAGTGTTCATTACGGTAGTATATATATTTGTCAATTATTTTCATGTCAGGATATTTTTCATGTTGAGTAGATATTTTTTCCTTTAAATTAACATAATCCGAATCTTTGAAGTGTGGAGAGTTTAAAGAAATTTCGGGCTCGGCTATTTCCAAGGCTGCAACATCATCATTTGGAATTCTGGACAGAGCATCTGGTACGACATGATCTTTGCCTTTTCGGTGACTGATGCTAAAATTATAAGCTTGTAGCTTAAACACCCACCTGGCCAATCTTCCACTCAAATCTGGTTGCCGCATGAGCCATAACAGGCTGGAGTGATCAGTTATCACCTCGAACTCCTGCATTTCCAAATAGCAGCGAAACCTCTTAATTGCCTCCATTGCAGCTAGACATTCTCTCTCTGTGACGCTGTAATTTCGTTGCGCTGAATTTAACTTCTTACTCATGTATGCAATTGGACGTTCTTCACCCTGGTCGTCCAATTGCACCAGAACTGCGCCTATTCCGAAATCACTGGCATCACAGTGTAGAAAGAATTTCTTGCTGAAATCTGGATTCGTCAACACAGGAGCCGAGGTGAGTAACCTTTTTACATTCTCAAAAGCTTTTTGAGCCTCCTGTGTCCACTTAAAAACCTTCTTCGATGACAACACTTCGGTAATCGGAAATACCACAGACGAAAAATTTTCAATGAACCGTCTATACCACCCCGCCAATCCAAGAAATCCTCTAACCTGCTTTAACGTCTTGGGAACAGGCCAGTTGTTTATTGCTGTTACTTTTTCGGGATCAGTTGTGATTCCGCCGTTTCCTATCATGTATCCTAAGTAGTTTACTTTTGTCACGCAAAATTTGGATTTAGATATATTTAACGTCAAATTGGCTTTTCTAAATTGCGATGCTATACGAATTAAAACTTCAATGTGTTCTGCGAAATCTTCTGAAACAATGACTAGATCATCAAGATACCCAAAAACAGAATGCCGCAGATCTGGTGGAATTATCTCATCCATAAGTCTACACATGGTCTGAGGAGCATTGCACAGTCCGAATGGCATTACTACGAATTGGTAGAGAGGCCTTCCCGGAACTGTGAACGCTGTCAGGGGTTTTGATTTTTCGTCTAAAGCTATCTGCCAGTAGGCATCTTTCAGATCTAGTTTCGTGATGAGATTGGCCTGTGGAAGTCTTGCGAATATTCCCTCAAGGTTTGGTAGAGGATAAGCATCCTTTTTGGTTACTGAATTAACCTTACGAGCATCTAAACATAATCGGACCTTATTTGGTTTTACAACCAAACGCATTGGTGAACTCCAGGGGGATGTGGATGGCTCAATCACCCTTAGCGCCAACATACGGTCAAGTTCACCAAACATCAGTCTCTCAACCGCGGGAGAAACTGGATAGAACCGTGACTTGATTGGCGTAGTATTACCTACATCAATCGAGTGTCTAATGAGACTGGTTCTCCCTAACCCTTGTTTTTCAAAGTTCGGAAAGAGATTTATAACAGCATCAAGCTGTTGCCGTTGGCTATCGGATAAGGGATATAGATTTTCATCTAATTGAGATTTTATAAAAGAATTATTACTATCGGACAAATTTTCGGACTTCTGTGTAAGAACGGATAAATCGGATATAGACAAGTTGGACGTTTTATTAAAAGAAAAAATGTCTACAGACCCAACAATATCTGGAAACAATGCAAACTCCTTCCAAAAGTCAATCCCAAGAATCAATCTTTGGGATATTGATGGTATCACAAATAATTTAATTCTTTTGCACTCTTTTCTAAAGAAAATTTCGACTTCCAGCCAGCCACAAACAGGTTGTAACTTGCCATCAGCAGTTTTCACATTGAATTTACACTTCGTATAACATGGAAATTTAGAAAAGTCAATTAAAGCGAGATCAGACCCTACACAGCTAACATTGGCCCCTGTATCAAGCAACCCTAATTCCTCAAAATCTAAAAATTTTACCTTTGCATAGTACCTTAAATCCGTAGGATTAGAAATTATGGCTGAAATAAGGAACTTTCTGCAAAGTTTCTTTAATTTGTAAAATTTTCTTAGCCGAATGGTAGAACGTTTAGGCAAACTTTTAGACAAAGTGTATACATTGAAAATTTCATCTCTCTTTTGGAGGTATACTTCCCAACGTTTGTGATATGGGAGTTTAGGTGCTATTACATTCGAAATATCATTATCAGAACTAGAAATGTCACTTGATGTTTCGGGACGTTTAAGTATAGAAACTTTGCTGTTCTTTAGGTTTCGGGAATTTTGTAACTCTGGGAAAAAATAGTCATAATCGGTATTTGTTGAATTGTTACATTTGGTATCAGAAGTAAAGTCGGGATTTAGATTTGGTCCTTTGGAGGACCTGAAGGTCGGAAGTTTTTTGTGTTTGAATTCTTTTTAGCTATACAATTTAAACAATTTGGCTTATAGATATTTTTTAAGCCGCAACCGTAGCAAAATATGGTTCGGTCTTTCAAACAATTTTGCCAATGATGCCCAACTTCGTCGCAGTTCCAACATTTTGTGAGCTTTTCGTTAATTTGAAGAGCGTCTATGGAACAATCCAAGTCATTGTTATCGACAATATTTTCTGTGGTAGAATCAATTTCTGAAATGTAACGACGATTCATAACGGCGTTTTGGTTTCGCGAAGAATTATTTCTACGAGCTGATTCCTCATTTAAGAAATTCTCGCGCATTTGAACCAGTTTTCTTAAATGAGAAATAGAGTGAATGGGTACGTATAATAAATCTTGGCGAATCTCAGGCCTTAAATTTCTCGCCAAAATCTCTATTAATTCCATGTCCGCCATGGGCGTTGGAAGTCGGTCCATAATGGACAAAACAGATTCAAAGAACGTATCAAAAGTTTCCCCCGCCTTTTGTTTACGATTTCGTACCTCTTCTCTGATGTCAAACGATGATTTGTAATCTTTGTATTGGCACCTAATTGCGTCACAAAATTCATCCCACTGGATCGACTGGACCTGCTTATGGTAACGCCAGTACCAGTCGCGTGCCTTTCCCGTTAACAGAATATGCAAATACTTGCAAATCACAGTGAAATCACTATTGAAATTATCCTTGGTAAGTGACCTAATGCGGTATAAAAATTCTTCCACATGCAACCCAGTAGATGAACCATCAAATTTAAGATTCCAGTTTTGAATAACTGATGTAATCTTGTCAGCATGTATAGAACTTCTACTTAAATTGGAAATAGAAATAGGGGAAATGTTGTATGAATTATTACCACTTAAACGAGTTGGCTGTCTATGGGGTTCGTTAAAACTAGTGTTATTTTGGTAATTAGCGGCATTATAATGATTATTATTTGACATGACATTACTGTCAGCGGCCGAAACAAAATTCAGGTTTTTCATTAAACGTGTTACATTCTCTTCAACAATTCGATTAATTTCGGTATAATCAATAGTACTAGTGTTTGTTTGTGGTGGTGTGGGGATACAAATTCTGGCTGGTGAATTTAAAACGTTTTCGTTGGCCATATTTGTTTCAACGACTGCCAAATTTGCTTCCTGACAATTTGAAATGCCAGTATCCCCATGAGGGTTTACATCAGGAAAGATATGCTTTTGCGAACTACGTGTATTATATTGTTTAGCCATTGCACCTCTGGGTTTAGGCTTAGAAACTCCTCTGACCGTTGTAGCTCTAGGAACTATAACTAGTTTCCTAAGTTCGGATAGTTGGCATGTCCTTTTACATTCCGGACATTCCGAAGATGCAGTCAAATGAGACTCTATGCAATTTCGATGAAAAGCATGAGAGCAAATGTGGATAATCAAACAATCCGAACCTTCAGTCATAGTTTCGTGATAGACATGACATACAGAGGGCTCAATTTGCAGTGGTGCTAATGGAAGTGGTGGCGGTAAATTTGCCACAGGGGATGTTCTTTCAACAGACATTTTGATCGAATAACTTAAATTTTGACAATGGTTTTAAACAAAAAATAGAAGATTTACTATATATTCTAAACGAATTTAAAATTTAAAGTCTATAACCCTTTCGATATGAAAGAAAAAAAACAATTCAAACCGGTCAAATCAGTAGACAATAGGAATCAAATCAATATTTAGAAAAAAATATAACTCCACGTTTTAAAGGTTTTATCTTTAGAATATAAGACAAAATTAGATTTTCTATTAGCAATTCTAAACTTAAGACGAATATCGACAAAAAGTTAATTTTCTTTTTAGAAAAACTTTGTAATTTTCAAGTTTTTTTTTTTTTTTTTTTTTTTTTTTATTAAAGAGTTTATTTATTTAAAGAGTTTTAAAGAGTTTATTTATTTTTTATTTTTTTTTTTAAATTCCACAGGAAAGTATTACAACTAGGTATTTAGTAATTTCAAAATTCAATGCAACTACATACCAAAAATAGTTTTTCTTATACTTTAAAAATTCTTGAAAAGTTATTTAACTTTAACTTTTTTTAAAAGATATTTTGATTCGAAATAGTTAATATATATACAGTTTATCATCTGAACTGAATTGTAAAGATTTATGTTGAATAAACTAAATTGTTCAACATTAATACGAATTCCTACAAAAATGTTTTTTTTTTTTTTTTCAATTATACAGACTTATTTTTACGGAAATTTTAAAAGTTTGTTTTTTTTTTTCTGTCTAGTTTTGACAATTTTGATTGAACGTATTGTTTAAAAAAAAATACTTTATCAAATTAGTTTTAAAAATTACGATTTCTGTATCCTTCTAAACTGTTAATTAAAAAAATATATATGAACTTGAGTTGAAATTAATTACCTACAATTTAATAAATTATATTCGGTTTGATTTCCAAAACTTTTAGAAAGTAGTATTGTCCTGCCAGGAAGTATTTTTGCTGCTTAAAACAAAAACTTTGATTTTTCGATTATTAACCGAATTAAGTTAGATTTTAGAGAATATGTTCAATTGAAAGTTAGTTTTCTAGTTTTTGCAGAATCTTTTCATAAATTTGAATTGTGTCATTACAGTTATAGTAAATTTACAATCCATATCATTTAAACGATAATTGGTTTTGAGACTTATGAAAGAGTCAATATTCAACTGCATATACTTTGAAAACAATTTTTTTGTCATTCCTGAATTTTCCAACAAACTTTCTTAATTTCTATATTTTCCTAATCAAGATTAGTTTCCTTCGACAGCCGATTTTAAAAAAATGATTTCTCTTTCAAACTTAAAATTTACCATCGAATTTTCTTTCAACTTGAAAAATAAAAATATATAAATTCTTACAGTTAGAAGGTTAAAAATAATTTTAAAGCAGCGTAAAATATAGAAATGTAAAGTTAGGTGAACAAGATGTGATGATTTCAAAATATTCGAACCAAAATAAAATTATTGAGGATTGATAATACATCCAGAATTTCCTCACACTTTTCAAAAGAAACATAAAGTATATTAATTTCTTAAAAAAAAAAAACAGATTTAACTTATAAGAAAAAAATTGCTTTATAGTTTGCAAAAGTTATAAAGTTAAATTTCAGAAGGTTGTATAAATAACTATTATAGTTTCATATATTATGAACTTTAAGATCTCCTAGTCACTGAGGATAATATTTACAATATTTAACTTGTATAATAGTAGAAATAGTTAGATTAAAACATATTTCTAGTTTAAACTCATTTCAAATCTTATAGAAACAAATTAAAAGTTTTAATTAAGAAAATGTAAAACATTTCAATCATTTATTCCTAAGTAAACCAAGGAGAATATTAGAGCAGAATTAATTTAGCGTTGACAAATTTTAAGTAGTATTTAAAAATAACCAAAATTCTCATAAATTCAGAAATTCTCCACCAAAAAAAACTATTTGCTATAATTGTTTTTTTTTTTTTTTTTTTTATAATCGTAACAGAAAGTAAATATGGAATACTCTAAATTCACATTTATTCGGACAGAATTATTACAGTGGTAAGGTAAACAAAAAGTCATTAAATATTTCAAAGAGAATAACTAATTGATTTATTTTTTTATATACATATATAAAAGTGCTTTTAGGCAAATAATATGATATTTCCCACTTAAGATATCGGAAAAATTTAAATAATTGTTGGGTGTTTTCTTTGGTAAAAGAAAATAAAAGTGTAAGACAAAGTCTAGGACTAAAATTACTGACACGGAATAACAAAACAGGGCTATAAGGTATTATACAATAAAGAAAAATGATGTTACAATTTTGCATGCAATAGCTAGATACTTTGTTTCACCGTTTCAGTATCCTCCAAAGTATATTGGTCATATACTCGCACTTTGCATAATCTATGAAATCCCACATGTACCTTGGATGCTAATTTCGCTTTAAAAATATTTATCATAAATTCTATTCATTGCATAATATTGCATAAACTCACAGTTTGTTACACGCTCGGTTAATAGGAATAATAAAAATTTTTACGAAGTTCAATTTACAACCAAGAAAATAAAATATGATTAGGAGGCATGTTGGAAGGTTTCCCAGCTAGCTATGTGAGAGGTAAATTTGGTTCTTAACCCATATTTTATCCGCGCGTAAGCATATAACATACTATACATGCCTATATGTATTCTACCAATAGTATGCATAAAATAGAAATGTCATCTCTATAAATATTGTATATTGTGCTACAATAATAAACGATGGCATGATGGAGAGCCACGTTGGGTACATTAATTCCCTCCCCTTGACTAGATGTCAAAACGCCTTGACAAGCGAGTACCCTAATTTTAACTTGTCCCTAATATTGACACGTTAAATACTTACTACCATTTATAAATGTTGATGGTTATCATTCCCCTTAGAAAAAAATTAATACCGCATTATGTTAATTCAAAATATACAAGAATTAATATAATTTATTGTAAATAATTATGTTTATACTAATATATATAATAAGAAATATAGTTAATATGATATTATTTATATCCATATAAATGAATCTAATAATTTTTCAATTAGGCAAATAATTTAAAGAAATAATGTTAAATTAAAAGAAATGAAAAAAATTACTTACAGAACCATCTGTGTTTGTGTACTTATGTTGATTGTTTACAATGTTATGTTGTTAACAGCATCAATTGATGGGCCCAGCAATCGCAGCATGAAGATGTTTAAATGTTAATATATCTGCTCAGAAGATGTTAAGTACAGTTGAGAAATATTATATAGGTAGATGTTATATGTTTTGAATGTTTAATGTATTGGCTTTCAAGATTGGTATTTTGAGGAAAATATTAAAACTTTATATTAATTCAATTTATAATTAACTATTTTCTTTCTCATCACAAAATTTTAGCAAAAATATTTCAAGTTTAACTGATCATGAACTTTGACTAATTGTATGGATTTTAATTTCAATTCATTTAAAAATTTAATTATTTAAAAACATTTTTTTTTTCTTTCCTTTTAATTTAGTTAGAATTTCATTATTTCTTTTCTATTCACAATTTAAGTTTGCCTTTACTTTATATTTCACTTTTCTTTAAATTTCAAAATAAAGATAAGCTTGCATTTCTTTTTAATTTAAATTCACTCTGATTGTATTTTTTCTTTAAACTAGACTTTTTTTTCCTTTCTTTTTCTGTTGATATATATATATTCCTTTGTTTTCAAATTTTCAAATATTTAATATTTTAATTTCAAATTATTTCACTTTAGATTCTCATTTTCTGATTTTGTATTTAGATTTTTCTTTTGATCTTTCCAATTTTTCCAATATCAATGATTAATTTCCATTTTCTTAAATAAATTTAGGTTTTAATGCATTTTATGTTTTCCGTTTGTTTCATTGATTTTCCTACTTGTTTAATTAATCCTTTTTATCTGAGATTAAGGAAGTACTTTGAATAATAATAAAATTGATTTTCACTTACATATTTTATAATAATTATTCACAAGTCAAAAAAAATTGATAACTTTTACAAATAAAATTTTGTTATTTGTTTTATTTCAATGGATTATTCTTTGCGAAGACTTATTATTTATATGTAATAGTGAATACTTAAGATATCTAGATGATTTGGATCTAGAATCTTACTTAGATTAGCATACTTTAATAACTTAAAGTATTATAATTATTAGAATTTAATTGAAAATTTTGAAAAGAAAACAAAAATTAATAAAAAAAAATAAAGCGAATAACCAAAAGATTTAAATTAATTGAAGAAATAAAAATAAATGAATGTGGAAGTTAATTTGAAATTAAAAACGAAAATTAATTTAGAATTAGGAAAAAAAAATAAAATAAAAAAAAAAATTGTTTTAGAATTAAGAAAAAAAAAAAAAATTAAAAAGAATAATTATTAGGGAAATTAGATTAATTAAAAAAAAATTTATAATTTTCCCAATGATTCCTTATATAAGTTCCTTGTTACCAATGTGTCGAAAATGAGGATTAGAATAATCCACGTGGACTTTGCCACGTGTGTAAAAAAAAAAAAAGCGTGACGTACGCGGAACTGTACCACGTGTGTTCAAAAGCACTTGACTTGTTACTTTTCAGGACTAAGGTCACCTTGCAAAAAAAATATACACGTTCCTTGAGAGACAACGCATGGAATAATTTCATGCGTAATTATGAACGTAGTTCTTAAGGTTTCCTGTAACCTTGGAGGTTTCTTAATTATTCCCAGAGAGTGGCTGTTATTGTCTTCCCCGTAAGGTGTGGTCCAATATGGTTGGATATTTCCTTCCGAAAATCTTCCAGTATTCCTTCCAGGGATTTTCTCACACTTTACAAATTCAATTTTTTCAAAAAAAAAATTCTTTGGTTTTTTAACAAAAGGAAAAATTTTCCTTTCTTTTCTTTTCCTCCTTAATTGTAGGAAAAACTTTGTATAAATCCGCTAATATTTTAAATAGTGTTCACTTTACAAGATTTAATTTAGCAATGACTTCAATTTGCGAAAAGACAAATTCTAGAAGCATTCTAAGAAAAACTCCGTTGCAATTGCAATAAAAACTGCGTTTAATCAAAAAAAGACAGACACATTCTCCAACGCATTGTTTATGTATAGTAATAAGTGGTCCAAATATATGTGGTACATATCATGTGCTCTTTTTTAAATACATGAGAGAAGCACAAACAAAAAAAAAACTTTAATAAGAATGAAAGAAAAAAAAACCAAAATCAAAAGTCTTATGAGTGTTTTGACTACTAAGGGACAAAAAGAGAGGGCTTTACATGACAACACAATTAATAATACTATGTTGGTATAAGCTAACATTAAACCAAATGTTGTTGTTGTTTATTATTGCGAGTTTGTATTTCATTCTCCCCTTAATGCTGTTTGACCATCGCTGATGAAAATAAAAAGACGCAAAATCAGAAGTCTTATGAGTGTTTTGTTTACTAAGGGACAGAAAGAGGGGGCTTTACATGACAACACAATTAATAATAATACTATGTTGATGTAAGCTAACATTCGACCAAATGTTGTTGTTGTTTATTATTGAGAGTTTGTATTTCATTCCCCCCTTGATGCTGTTTGACCATCGTTGATCAAAATGAAACACGAAGAAAACAACCACCACTAAGTCAAAGAGATTTTACATTATAAGAGTATAAGCCGGTAGGATGCTCTTCATATATACTCAATTATGAGTGAGATATATTGATGTATGAATATACATGCCTATATACATATGTATAAGCATATGTTAACAAAATAAAAACCTTGAACTTGAAATTCAAAAAACATGGGAAGGGACCCTCAGGAACAACAATGACTTTACTGTAAGTGAAATAAATTGTATAAATCAAAATAAAGAAAATCGTAACAAACCTGCTTCGAACAGAGATTTTCATCAAATTGATGTTCGAACAGGAAACCGATTTTATGTCAAATAAAATGATATAATTTTTCCTGAATTGAAATTGTAAATTAGAAAAGTAGATACTATTTCCGATTCAAAATATTAAAATCAAGTACCCGAAAACTTTCCATTTCAAATTTTGTATCATATAAATATTTTTTTTTTTTTTTTTTTTTTTTTTTTTTTGAAAATAAATTTTCATTTGTAAAAAAAAAAGATATAAAAAAAGTTTTCATGAGGGAAAACGACAAATTTTTATTACAATAAATATCAATTTTCATCTTCAATCGTTTGTTTTACTTGAAAATTTTTAAATAATTTTCACAAATTTCGTATGTATGTGTGTAGTTAGAATGAAAAAAATCGAATATTTGTTGTTGTTTAATATTGTTTTCCCATTTGATCAAAAAAATTTTAAATATTTTCAAGCTTTATTGATAAATATCAAAACGAACAATTTTTTTTTTTTTTTTGTTACAGAAATATTTGTTCCGTTCTCTTTTTCCATCTATAACAAAAAAAATATATATTCAAGGATTGTCCCAAAAGTACCAAAATAATAGTCCTTAAAAAAAATTTGATTAATTTTCGCTTTTAATTTAATTAAAATTGGAAATTTTTGTATGTGGCACAAGTAAAAATTTTTATTTGTAAATGAAATATGTGTGGCACGACCCACGAAAGCCGGGTAAATCTTAAGATTTGAGATCTGAGGCATGGTATTTACCAATATATTTTCCATTTTGATCTTCGATTTCATACAAACTGTTACCTACTTTGTCCCTTACTCTGCATTTTATATATTTAGGCATAAACTTTTTATTGATATTTTTGGACATACTACTCAACACATGATTTTTCCTAAATACGATTTGCCCTTTCTTATATTCAATTGGTCTGCTTCGAAGATTGTAGGATTTGGCTGCCTTATCGTGAGCTAAAGTCAAGTTCTCCCGTATGTTCAGTCTTACTTTTGTCAACTTATCAATATTATTCAAAACACTAACATCTTCTCCCGATAAACAACCGATTCTATCTAAGATTTTGTATGTAGAACCGTGTTGTACCATGTTTTGGCCAAATGTCGCGTAATAAGGCGAACATTTTATCGCCGAATGGTAATCACTCCTTAATATAGATAAAATTTGTGGGATATATTTATCCCAATCTCTATGTTCCTTGTGACCCTGTAAAAAGCAACGAATTTTTGTAATTATTTCTCGATTGGCACGTTCTGACGCATTTGACTGTGGTGCATAAAACCCAGTAGTAATATGTAAAATATCGTACAAATCATAAAACTCTTTCATTTCCTTTGAGAGGAATTGTTTTGCATTATCGCTGTGAATAAACCTAGGAACTCCGAATGTTGGAAAAAGTTCGGATTCAAAAAACAAGATTACGTTCGATGTAGTAGCTGCCTTCATTGGCTTGAGAAAAACAAATTTAGTCAGGTGATCTAAACAAATAAATATTATAGAATTTTTCGATTTTGTGAATGGATAAGGGCCTAGAAAATCACAGTATAACCTCTCAAATGGTCTACTTGTTACTACCTGATTCCCCATTTGAGGCCTTGTGATTTGATTACTGGATTTCATAGTTTTACATACATCGCAATTATAAATATAAGTTTTAACGTCTTTAATCATGGTGGGCCAATAGTACTTTTGGCGAATTCTTGAAATAGTTTTCATAAAACCACCATGACATGAGGCTACGGAATCATGAGAAGATTTGATAACATTGTGCACTAAAGATTTCGGAACCCATACACGCCACGAATTATCTTCCCCGTTTCCTAGACTAAGTCCAAAATCTACTCGCTTTAATATTAAATTGTCGGATAGGTATAAATCTGGTAACGAATCTTTGTTTTCAGAGACATATTTCCTAAGTTGTTGGTACTCATCCTCCTCAAACTCTGGTGAAGATAGATTGATATCAGATGGTAAGTTTTCCAAGATCATGTCATCTATATCCATTCTTGATAGGCAATCGGGAACAATATTCAAGGATCCTTTTCGGTGTTCTATTCCAAATGTATATCTCTGCAATTTTAGGCTCCAACGTGCCAACCGCCCACTTAAATCCTTCTGTGACATAAGCCACTTTAATGAGGAGTGGTCCGTAATAATTCGGAAACGTAAACCTTCAATATAGGGCCTAAACCTGTTTACACTCACGACCGCTGCCAGGCACTCCAATTCTGTCACCGTGTAATTCTTCTGGCTTTTGTTGAGTTTCTGCGATACGTAAGCTATGGGATGTTCTTGTCCTTGATCATCGTACTGCAACAGTACACCGCCTACACCTATTTTTGAAGCATCACATTGTATTATAAATTCCTTGTTAAAGTCAGGTTGCGCTAAAACTGGAGCAGTTGACAAGGCTATCTTAAGTTTCTCGAAGGATTCCTTTGCTTCGTTTGTCAATAAGAATTTTCCCTTTGACTTTTTCAGACAGTCTGTTAAAGGTCCAGCAAGGTTG
Organism: Calliphora vomitoria; assembly: GCA_942486065.2. NCBI lineage: Eukaryota > Metazoa > Arthropoda > Insecta > Diptera > Calliphoridae > Calliphora > Calliphora vomitoria. The sequence continues at coordinate 30,691 of CALNXL020000110.1, forward strand.
GCGAAATTATTTATAAAAGAGCGGTACCAATTCGCCATGCCAACAAACCTACGGATTTGTTTCGGTGTCTTAGGTAAAGGAAAACTTTTTATCGACTCAACTTTCATTGGGTCCACTTTCAAACATCCTTTGCCCACGATATACCCTAAGTATCGGATTTCCTTCTGGCAAAACTTGCTCTTACCTACATTAATTGTTAATTTGGCCTTCCTGAGACATGTCGCTACTTCTGACAAAAGGTTCATGTGTTCTTCAAAACTGGAACTACAAACCAATAAATCATCCAGATATATAAATACATTTTCGCGAAACCGAGATGGTATAACTTTGTCCATGAGACGGCTCATGGTTTGAGGACCGTTGCATAAACCGAAAGGCATGTATTTATATTGATATAGAGGTTTACCAGGTATCACAAACGCGGTTTTTTCCTTGGAAGAATCGGTCAGTTTAATTTGTAAAAATGCGTCCTTTAAGTCGATGCCACTTATGTAGAATGTGTCCTTTAGCCTACTTAGCAGTCCATTAATATGGGGCAGCGGGTACGAATCTTTCTTAGTTACCTCGTTTAGTTTTCGTGAATCAATGCAGAGCCGTACCTTACCAGGCTTTCTAACAAGCACAGCTGGTGAGCACCACGGAGAATTTGATTCCTCTATTACTCCCAGCTTCAACAATCTTTCGATCTCCTGAAAAGCCTCTTCTTGCCTTGGCGGAGATAAGGGATAGTGCTTGCATTTAATTGGGACAGCATCACCCGTATCTATATGGTGCTGTAACAAATCTGTACTACCTAGACCTAGTTTTTCGTATGATGGAAATTCTGAAATAGTTTTTTCTAATAAGAGTTTTTTGTCAGGAGAAAGTTCGTGAAAGTTTTGGTCCAAACTATTATCGGATGAAATTTCCGAAATACGGCCAACATTTGTTGGTATTATATCCGGGGCCAATGCAAAATCACACCAAAAGTTGATTCCAAAGTACGCTTGCTGACTAAGGGACGGAACTAAATAAAAGGTAATGTGTTTTGTAACGTCTTTAAAACAAATCGCCAGTACGCAAAAACCTATGACACTTTGTTTAGAGCCATTTGCAGTACGTACGGAAGAACTCATAGGTGTATAAGAGATATTATTCTTCCCAAGAAAATCTAAGCAGTCTTTGCCTAATGCACACACATTTGCTCCCGAATCAAGTAACCCTACTAATGTATCGTCCATCACCTTAACCTTCGCAAAGGGTCTATCGTCGGATCCGTTAATTACAGTTGACTCCAAAAGTTTACGAAAAAATCGTCGTTTTTTAAATCGTATTCTACACTTTGTAATGTTAAAAGTTGGTTTTGTTGTCGATTTTCGCAAAAAGGGATTATTTTTGGGTTTTATAAGAGGACAATGAGTGTCTGTTTGATTAGAGTTTTCCATAGCAAAATTATCTTCTACAAAATTATTATTTAGCAAAATATAAAAATCAAATGTTTGGGTTACGTCTTCTTTGGTTGGTCGTTCATTTGGTGTATCAATAAAAGAGAAATTATCCTCGTAAGGATTTAATTTTGATTCAAACTCGGGGTTTGTGGGGGTGGACGAGTGTCCCCGGTAGCCAGTTCGCCCACTTTCCGATTTCCCTGGAAACCGTGTTTATTTGGGCATTTTGGTGTCAAAGTACCTTTCTGCCCACACTTAAAACAAAACGGTGTTTTGATTTCCTCGGCACAGTAAATATAAGAGTGCCCATGTTCTAAACAATTCCAGCACTGGATGCCTGAATAATCAAATTTAAATTTCCTATTAGAAAATTGTATGGCCTCAATTTGGGGATCTATGGAGTCATCAGAATCGTTTTGTTTGTGGGGAATGTCGATTTCACTAATATTTCGAGAAGATCCCACGTTAGGTGTTGGAAATTTAGTATCTCGCAATACTTTCTCTGCCTTTCTGGCTACGTCACGAAAATCATTAATGTCTTGAGGTGCCGAGTTAAAAAGCAAAAATCTTAAATTGGGGTTTAAATTTATCTTCATTATATCTATAAGTGTTTTGTCTGGTAGTGGGTTTTGAAGTCTTAAGTTCATTGTTACCACTGAGGTGTGGAAATCATCATACGTTTCCTTGTATTGTTGCTTTCGCAAGGAAATTTTTAACAAAATCTCATGATCGGACTCCAAGTGTCCAAATTCTTTAATTAAAGAATGGCGTAAAAATGAGTAAGTAATATTGCGGTTCTGTCTAGTGAAGAGCCAGTACCACTGCTCTGCACGACCGTCCAATAGAATATGGAAATTAGATAAAAGGTGTTCGTCTGAACATTTAGAACGTGAACAAAGGGTCTCGACTTTAAACAGAAAATCCGTAACTGATCCTGTACCGTCATAAGACACCTTCCACTTTTCTAACTTAACATTTGCAGTTTCAGAAAGCCTACTCTGGTCTGATAAATGATTAGAATTGGGGTTTTGTAAAGTAGAAAAATTTGGTAAGGCTTCCGGTCTGTTAGTGGATGTCGTTGGGGCACCACCAATTTGGGATATTGTTTCCCTAATTGAGGTCAGCTCTCTTCGGAACTCTTCTTGCGTAGATCTCATCGTTTGTTCCATTAATGCTATCAAAGAATCTACGGAATTTGTTCCATTAGGGTTCACATAATTTGTGTTCGGAACAAGCGGAGCATTGTTGCCAAAAGCAGCAATATGTACAAATGGGTCCACGTTTGGATTAAGAGAGGATCTTGGAGGAATATCTTCAGAATCAGCCGCTAGCTGCGGCTGCGAAGCGGGATTCTGATTGTGCATTGAACTTATGTCCTGGAAGAATTTAGGGGATGTCAGACTAGTTGAGCTTTGGGCTCTATCAACCTGGGGTCTTGATGCAGGGGAATGCAAAACTTTTGGTCTTGTACCAGTATTGCCCTGCAGATTAAATGAAGTATTGTTACGTGCGGCCGATAAGCCCCGTGATCTTGAAAATGAGTTATTCTTAGAACCACCCCTAGAAGAACTAGAGCTTCTAGTGTTCATTACAAAAATGTCACGGTCAAGAGTTTTTGGAAACAATTAAGAAAAAAAAATTAATCAAGAAGTCAAATAGAAACACAGTATAGTATTATTTAGCAAATTAATAAGGAACAAAAATCGTAAAAGAACCAATAATCACTTTAATCACCATTCAAATCAATGAAACCGTTTTCTTTTCAAACAGATTTTAAATTAAATAATTAGAAAAAATAGTCAAAATAATCATAAAAAAAAATTTGGGGAATGACAATCCATAAAATAAATAAAAGTATAGTAAGTAAATCGTGTCATAAAAAAAAAAAAAAATAAATCTTCTAACTTTTATAATTGCCAAATAAATTAGCTACTATGTCAAAATAGAATAAACTGCTACATAAAAACCTATCTATAAAAGATTTTGATTTATATGGACTCGAAAATTATATTTAACATTTGCCCCTATGCAACTAAAACCGATAATCAATTAAAATCAGACGACAGTAATAGGACTCTAGGGAAACTTTGTCTTATTCCAATGCTACTAAAACCGACTAACGTCAATGATAGGACTCTTGGAATGAAACAAAAACAAAGCTTAGTGGAGTAATATTTGAAGTAGTATAAGTTCCTTAGTATGCAATTAGTTTTCCACAGTCTAAATATGTTAAAAATCTAAGACTATAATGAGAGACTATACTTAATTTAAACCACTGTAGCCAATATAAATTCCAATTATAAAAATAAGGTTAATATTCTCTTTCCTTTTCTTTGTAGCTAAATCAAAATTAAAGATGTTAATAAAGTTTACGTTGGCCTTACTTTGGCCTTTCCGTTGGGCGCCATATATGTTACACGCTCGGTTAATAGGAATAATAAAAATTTTTACGAAGTTCAATTTACAACCAAGAAAATAAAATATGATTAGGAGGCATGTTGGAAGGTTTCCCAGCTAGCTATGTGAGAGGTAAATTTGGTTCTTAACCCATATTTTATCCGCGCGTAAGCATATAACATACTATACATGCCTATATGTATTCTACCAATAGTATGCATAAAATAGAAATGTCATCTCTATAAATATTGTATATTGTGCTACAATAATAAACGATGGCATGATGGAGAGCCACGTTGGGTACATTAATTCCCTCCCCTTGACTAGATGTCAAAACGCCTTGACAAGCGAGTACCCTAATTTTAACTTGTCCCTAATATTGACACGTTAAATACTTACTACCATTTATAAATGTTGATGGTTATCATTCCCCTTAGAAAAAAATTAATACCGCATTATGTTAATTCAAAATATACAAGAATTAATATAATTTATTGTAAATAATTATGTTTATACTAATATATATAATAAGAAATATAGTTAATATGATATTATTTATATCCATATAAATGAATCTAATAATTTTTCAATTAGGCAAATAATTTAAAGAAATAATGTTAAATTAAAAGAAATGAAAAAAATTACTTACAGAACCATCTGTGTTTGTGTACTTATGTTGATTGTTTACAATGTTATGTTGTTAACAGCATCAATTGATGGGCCCAGCAATCGCAGCATGAAGATGTTTAAATGTTAATATATCTGCTCAGAAGATGTTAAGTACAGTTGAGAAATATTATATAGGTAGATGTTATATGTTTTGAATGTTTAATGTATTGGCTTTCAAGATTGGTATTTTGAGGAAAATATTAAAACTTTATATTAATTCAATTTATAATTAACTATTTTCTTTCTCATCACAAAATTTTAGCAAAAATATTTCAAGTTTAACTGATCATGAACTTTGACTAATTGTATGGATTTTAATTTCAATTCATTTAAAAATTTAATTATTTAAAAACATTTTTTTTTTCTTTCCTTTTAATTTAGTTAGAATTTCATTATTTCTTTTCTATTCACAATTTAAGTTTGCCTTTACTTTATATTTCACTTTTCTTTAAATTTCAAAATAAAGATAAGCTTGCATTTCTTTTTAATTTAAATTCACTCTGATTGTATTTTTTCTTTAAACTAGACTTTTTTTTCCTTTCTTTTTCTGTTGATATATATATATTCCTTTGTTTTCAAATTTTCAAATATTTAATATTTTAATTTCAAATTATTTCACTTTAGATTCTCATTTTCTGATTTTGTATTTAGATTTTTCTTTTGATCTTTCCAATTTTTCCAATATCAATGATTAATTTCCATTTTCTTAAATAAATTTAGGTTTTAATGCATTTTATGTTTTCCGTTTGTTTCATTGATTTTCCTACTTGTTTAATTAATCCTTTTTATCTGAGATTAAGGAAGTACTTTGAATAATAATAAAATTGATTTTCACTTACATATTTTATAATAATTATTCACAAGTCAAAAAAAATTGATAACTTTTACAAATAAAATTTTGTTATTTGTTTTATTTCAATGGATTATTCTTTGCGAAGACTTATTATTTATATGTAATAGTGAATACTTAAGATATCTAGATGATTTGGATCTAGAATCTTACTTAGATTAGCATACTTTAATAACTTAAAGTATTATAATTATTAGAATTTAATTGAAAATTTTGAAAAGAAAACAAAAATTAATAAAAAAAAATAAAGCGAATAACCAAAAGATTTAAATTAATTGAAGAAATAAAAATAAATGAATGTGGAAGTTAATTTGAAATTAAAAACGAAAATTAATTTAGAATTAGGAAAAAAAAATAAAATAAAAAAAAAAATTGTTTTAGAATTAAGAAAAAAAAAAAAAATTAAAAAGAATAATTATTAGGGAAATTAGATTAATTAAAAAAAAATTTATAATTTTCCCAATGATTCCTTATATAAGTTCCTTGTTACCAATGTGTCGAAAATGAGGATTAGAATAATCCACGTGGACTTTGCCACGTGTGTAAAAAAAAAAAAAGCGTGACGTACGCGGAACTGTACCACGTGTGTTCAAAAGCACTTGACTTGTTACTTTTCAGGACTAAGGTCACCTTGCAAAAAAAATATACACGTTCCTTGAGAGACAACGCATGGAATAATTTCATGCGTAATTATGAACGTAGTTCTTAAGGTTTCCTGTAACCTTGGAGGTTTCTTAATTATTCCCAGAGAGTGGCTGTTATTGTCTTCCCCGTAAGGTGTGGTCCAATATGGTTGGATATTTCCTTCCGAAAATCTTCCAGTATTCCTTCCAGGGATTTTCTCACACTTTACAAATTCAATTTTTTCAAAAAAAAAATTCTTTGGTTTTTTAACAAAAGGAAAAATTTTCCTTTCTTTTCTTTTCCTCCTTAATTGTAGGAAAAACTTTGTATAAATCCGCTAATATTTTAAATAGTGTTCACTTTACAAGATTTAATTTAGCAATGACTTCAATTTGCGAAAAGACAAATTCTAGAAGCATTCTAAGAAAAACTCCGTTGCAATTGCAATAAAAACTGCGTTTAATCAAAAAAAGACAGACACATTCTCCAACGCATTGTTTATGTATAGTAATAAGTGGTCCAAATATATGTGGTACATATCATGTGCTCTTTTTTAAATACATGAGAGAAGCACAAACAAAAAAAAAACTTTAATAAGAATGAAAGAAAAAAAAACCAAAATCAAAAGTCTTATGAGTGTTTTGACTACTAAGGGACAAAAAGAGAGGGCTTTACATGACAACACAATTAATAATACTATGTTGGTATAAGCTAACATTAAACCAAATGTTGTTGTTGTTTATTATTGCGAGTTTGTATTTCATTCTCCCCTTAATGCTGTTTGACCATCGCTGATGAAAATAAAAAGACGCAAAATCAGAAGTCTTATGAGTGTTTTGTTTACTAAGGGACAGAAAGAGGGGGCTTTACATGACAACACAATTAATAATAATACTATGTTGATGTAAGCTAACATTCGACCAAATGTTGTTGTTGTTTATTATTGAGAGTTTGTATTTCATTCCCCCCTTGATGCTGTTTGACCATCGTTGATCAAAATGAAACACGAAGAAAACAACCACCACTAAGTCAAAGAGATTTTACATTATAAGAGTATAAGCCGGTAGGATGCTCTTCATATATACTCAATTATGAGTGAGATATATTGATGTATGAATATACATGCCTATATACATATGTATAAGCATATGTTAACAAAATAAAAACCTTGAACTTGAAATTCAAAAAACATGGGAAGGGACCCTCAGGAACAACAATGACTTTACTGTAAGTGAAATAAATTGTATAAATCAAAATAAAGAAAATCGTAACAAGTTTGTTATGAATAAATACAGAAAATTTCTTTGAAAAGATCTCCAAGTATTAAGCGGACAACTTACTCGAACGTTTCTCCCTCAAATAGTTGTGAAAATCCGGCAAAACCTTACAAATTATTCTCTAAAATAATCTGAATTTATCATAAAAAAATAGAAAGCTAAGCTATTAATTGAAATTTAAAAAAAATAAAAATAAAACTGAAAAATTGTAGAGCCGAGAAAAAACTTATAGTCCTATCGGCCCCACGTTGGGCGCCATTTATGTAATGTTCATGGGTAAAATATACACGTGAAAGTGTTAAAGTGAACTAACACTGCAGTAGATTTCTAAATTACAACCGAATCTATAAAGTATCTGGAAGTAATTCGAATTTAAAATGATTGAATAGGGATGGGACTGCGGGAGCCTTTAGATGCTAGCTTTCAGCGGTGTGGGGGGGTTCGGTCCTTACCTATAAATCATCAAATCCATTACACAACTTTTTATTTAAGACTCCCTATTTTTAAAGGTTTTGGTGTCAGGGCCAGAATGACTAGAATATTTATAAAGTTTGCCCCACTCTAGTCATTATACAAAAATTAACTAATAATTATGAAGGTGTCAGTATTAAAATCCTCTTTTACCTCTCTCTCAGATGGTGTAGAGAGGATTAGCCTCAAAACCCACGCCTACCATTGTTTCAAAGGCTTAAAGTTATTGATTGAAACCCCAAAATAAAACATAACTTTTGTCTTACACTATTTCCTTATGTTTACCGTAAGAAAACACCCTGATAGTTTACTTTAGAAATTCATATTGTTTAACATTATTTTTATTTAACTCAATTCTAATACTAGATTATAAACATGATAAATACTCATTATAAAAAATTAACGAAATTGTAATATTTTTCATTATACGTATTTATAACTGTTATCTAAGAAAATTTCTAACACGAACTTTCACGGGTTAATAAATTTGTATTACCATTATATTTTGACAAAAAAAAAATACATAAATAGAAGCAAGAAGAGAGTAAGAAGAGATCAATCACTTTTATCAGTTATGTTAATTAACAGAAGAGAATCATTAATTAACAGGTTTGATCGAATTGTGCCAACGTAACTACATAAACTTTATTGCTTTTATTTATGTTTAATAATAAATGCAAGATTTTATGTTAAAAATCAAAAAATTATTTGTTCGAACTTACCGCATCATGCAGAACTGGTGAAGGCCTCCAACAGGAACATATGATGAGGGGATGGTTGCTGACTTTAGTTACTGTTTATCTTGCATTATTACTTTGCCAGATTAGTTAATACATTTTAGTTTTATATAGTAAAAGCTCTGATATTATTAATTTAAATAAGTTAATTTTTCATGTTTAATTTTAATACCTATCATTTATTTGAATGTTAAGTTAAGAATTTAAGGTTAAGTGTAAATATCTGTGATATTAGGGTTATAATTTTAAGATTAGATTTACATGATCGTATACATTAATATAGATTTAAGATAGTTTAGAATATGGTTTTAATGATTTTAATTTCTTTGTTGTTATTTCATTTGTTAGTTAGATAATCTTATTGCGCTTTTATAATTTGAGTTAGGTAGAAAATTAATATTTTAAATAGGAAACCGAGTGTATTTATATCATTGAAAACATTTAGTTAGTTTTAGATTAGATAATTGATAATTTTGAATATATAACTAGTTAATCTGAGATCTTGTTAGGTGAAAGTTGAACTTTGACTTAAATCATTATTAGGTATTTAAAAGTTATACTGGTAATTTAATGCTTATGCAGATTTGCAGAGTTTTTCTGATGTTTTGTGATCAATGTGTTTAAAACTTAGTGTACATTTATGCAAGTTGTTGAACATGACCCCCTTCAAAATGTGATGTTAGAGTTGTTGAGGTTATGTTTGCTTTATCGGTTTAGGATATTTAACCCTAGAGAATTCGCAAATTGGTTCAATCTATGCTTGATGTTTGTTATACAAGGAGTTTCTGAATATTCAGCGCCGGGTAAAATTAATATGTCCCGCAGGGAGTATATAATGATTTGACTCCCTAGATAGAAAAGGAATTCTTAATTTAACCATGAATTTTTTTTTAATTTTGTTTATTAAATACCTGCGACTGATATTTCCATATACGTAGAATTAATTAATAGGGACTGCTTATTCTTTCTCAATCTCATTCAATAACCACACTGGTACTTCTAAATTTATTAATTGTAAAATTTATTTTAATATTTATAATTTAATCTTAAATGTTTCAGGTTCCGATGCCAAGTAGAAAAGAAATTATGGAGATAGTATTTTAGCCGACAAACCTCGTGCCATAGCAATTTTGCATATTTTAGAGTTGTACTATTTTTACTGTTGTAACAAAAAGTAGTAAAATTCGTATTTAGTTATAACCAATGGTTATTGATTATTTATTACTCGTTATAATTGTTATTACAAATGATTTTCTCTTACTTGTTCACAATTTCATTCAATTCTAATTAAAATTAGATGGTATTAGAAATTTCTTTGAATTAGTGTTTATACACTGAAACAAAAACTTCATCAAATATATCATATGAACCATTTTTACTTGATTTCAATTAATATATGTATATCATGGTTTTTATTTCTATAATTTTCTCTTTTGGTGACGAAGCTGATTTAAATTTTATCTTATATTGTCAGTGTTTTAAAAAAAGTAATATTTTGGTTTTAGGGTAAACGAAATTAAAAACGACTGACATTGTACTTGTATTAACTGCTTATTTAGCGAAAATCTAGATTAATTATTTCATGAACAGAAAAAGAAATGAGCAAACCTTATTATTATTATTTATTTTTTTTTTTATTTAGAAATTTATTTTCCTTAAAATTTTATTCTGCTCGTTGTATTTCATAGTAATGATAGTGTTTGTTTTAGAGTTTCGTTATTTTTATCATAGACATAAACCCTCCGGTACTACTTAAAAACGTACTATCTATACAACTATGTACTCTTCCAAGTACATAAGAGTTAAAAGAGAATGATACAAAAACAAAATCAGCTGTTGCTTTTATTTGCAAAATAATAATTTAAGAAGTTTGTTATAGATTTAATGATAAAATAAAAATTCAATCACAAATCGAGCAAAACAAAAAATAAATTTCTTTAACTTAAGAGTGTTAACATGCAATTGTGTTCCTCTCACAATGATAATTTTGTGTATTGGAAAGTTAATATAAAAATTTGGTGTTAAATTCCAAAAGCTGTTAGTTTCACCAAGAAGTTGTAGCAACAAGGAGTCTATGTTTGCTAATATTACCGGGAGTTATCAAATTTATTAACACTCAAAATTATAATGTGATGTACAAATACTAATAAAAATAAATACTAAATAAACATACGAGCAGAGAGCATTTTCTTTAATATTTGAAATCCGAGAATGTTTTCTGGTGGAAACAAAGTTTGAAAGTATCATTTCAATAACAAAATATATGATGATTTGTGCTATTCTCTTGTTCGTTTATAGTAATTTGAGGTGATATGGAACATTATTAAAAATTTAGTAAAATAGGAAAATGTTTAAATGGTGTATTAATACATATCATTTCATATGGTAAACACAAACTTATTAGATGCAAAAGACTTCAAAATTAAGGCAGATTTTCAAAATATGTATGATATAAAGGCATGTAGTTGTTGATAAAAAAAATCAAAATACTTTTTCGTCTTACACGCCCATTACAAGAGCTAGGAAGCTAGATTTTTTTGTTTTTGGATTGCTTGGAAATGTAGCTTTTCAATAAGGTATAACTTAAGTAGCTAGCATAATTAGTGGCCGATATAAATGCAGATATACGGGACATTTTTCGAAAAATGACCCAAAATTACCCCATTTTGTAACGACTTCACATAAATCGTAATTTCAAAGGCCCCTAAAGAGCTAGGAAGCTAGATTTTTTTGTTTTAGGATTGCTTGGAAATGTAGCTTTTCAATGAGGTATAACTTAAGCTGCTAGCATAATTAGTGGCCGATATAAATGCAGATATACGGGACATTTTTCGAAAAATGACCCAAAATTACCCCATTTTGTAACGACTTCACATAAATCGTAATTTCAAAGGCCCCTAAAGAGCTAGGAAGCTAGATTTTTCTGTTTTTGGATTGCTTGGAAATGTAGCTTTTCAATAAGGTATAACTTAAGTAGCTAGCATAATTAGTGGCCGATATAAATGCAGATATACGGGACATTTTTCGAAAAATGACCCAAAATTACCCCATTTTGTAACGACTTCACATAAATCGTAATTTCAAAGGCCCCTAAAGAGCTAGGAAGCTAGATTTTTCTGTTTTTGGATTGCCTGGAAATGTAGCTTTTCAATAAGGTATAACTTAAGTAGCTAGCATAATTAGTGGCCGATATAAATGCAGATATACGGGACATTTTTCGAAAAATGACCCAAAATTACCCCATTTTGTAACGACTTCACATAAATCGTAATTTCAATAGCCCCTAAAGAGCTAGGAAGCTAGATTTTTCTGTTTTTGGATTGCTTGGAAATGTAGCTTTTCAATAAGGTATAACTTAAGTAGCTAGCATAATTAGTGGCCGATATAAATGCAGATATACGGGACATTTTTCGAAAAATGACCCAAAATTACCCCATTTTGTAACGACTTCACATTAATCGTAATTTCAAAGGCCCCTAAAGAGCTAGGAAGCTAGATTTTTCTTTTTTTGGATTGCCTGGAAATGTAGCTTTTCAATAAGGTATAACTTAAGTAGCTAGCATAATTAGTGGCCGATATAAATGCAGATATACGGGACATTTTTCGAAAAATGACCCAAAATTACCCCATTTTGTAACGACTTCACATAAATCGTAATTTCAAAGGCCCCTAAAGAGCTAGGAAGCTAGATTTTTTTGTTTTTGGATTGCTTGGAAATGTAGCTTTTCAATAAGGTATAACTTAAGTAGCTAGCATAATTAGTGGCCGATATAAATGCAGATATACGGGACATTTTTCGAAAAATGACCTGCCCCATTTTGTAACGACTTCACATAAATCGTAATTTCAAAGGCCCCTAAACAGCTAGGAAGCTAGATTTTTCTGTTTTTGGCTTGCTTGGAAATGTAGCTTTTCAGTAAGGTATAACTTAAGTAGCTAGCATAATTAGTGGCCGATATAAATGCAGATATACGGGACATTTTTCGAAAAATGACCTGCCCCATTTTGTAACGACTTCACATAAATCGTAGATTTTTCTGTTTTTGGATTGCTTGGAAATGTAGCTTTTCAATAAGGTATAACTTAAGTAGCTAGCATAATTAGTGGCCGATATAAATGCAGATATACGGGACATTTTTCGAAAAATGACCCAAAATTACCCCATTTTGTAACGACTTCACATTAATCGTAATTTCAAAGGCCCCTAAAGAGCTAGGAAGCTAGATTTTTCTGTTTTTGGATTGCCTGGAAATGTAGCTTTTCAATAAGGTATAACTTAAGTAGCTAGCATAATTAGTGGCCGATATAAATGCAGATATACGGGACATTTTTCGAAAAATTACCCAAAATTACCCCATTTTGTAACGACTTCACATAAATCGTAATTTCAAAGGCTCCTAAAGAGCTAGGAAGCTAGATTTTTTTGTTTTTGGATTGCTTGGAAATGTAGCTTTTCAATAAGGTATAACTTAAGTAGCTATATACGGGACATTTTTCGAAAAATGACCCAAAATTACCCCATTTTGTAACGACTTCACATAAATCGTAATTTCAAAGGCCCCTAAAGAGCTAGGAAGCTAGATTTTTCTGTTTTTGGATTGCTTGGAAATGTAGCTTTTCAATAAGGTATAACTTAAGTAGCTAGCATAATTAGTGGCCGATATAAATGCAGATATACGGGACATTTTTCGAAAAATGACCCAAAATTACCCCATTTTGTAACGACTGCACATAAATCGTAATTTCAAAGGCCCCTAAAGAGCTAGGAAGCTAGATTTTTCTGTTTTTGGATTGCCTGGAAATGTAGCTTTTCAATAAGGTATAACTTAAGTAGCTAGCATAATTAGTGGCCGATATAAATGCAGATATACGGGACATTTTTCGAAAAGTGACCCAAAATTACCCCATTTTGTAACGACTTCACATAAATCGTAATTTCAAAGGCCCCTAAAGAGCTAGGAAGCTAGATTTTTCTGTTTTTGGATTGCTTGGAAATGTAGCTTTTCAATAAGGTATAACTTAAGTAGCTAGCATAATTAGTGGCCGATATAAATGCAGATATACGGGACATTTTTCGAAAAATTACCCAAAATTACCCCATTTTGTAACGACTTCACATTAATCGTAATTTCAAAGGCCCCTAAAGAGCTAGGAAGCTAGATTTTTCTTTTTTTGGATTGCCTGGAAATGTAGCTTTTCAATAAGGTATAACTTAAGTAGCTAGCATAATTAGTAGCCGATATAAATGCATATATACGGGACATTTTTCGAAAAATGACCCAAAATTACCCCATTTTGTAACGACTTCACATAAATCGTAATTTCAAAGGCCCCTAAAGAGCTAGGAAGCTAGATTTTTTTGTTTTTGGATTGCTTGGAAATGTAGCTTTTCAATAAGGTATAACTTAAGTAGCTAGCATAATTAGTGGCCGATATAAATGCAGATATACGGGAAATTTTTCGAAAAATGACCTGCCCCATTTTGTAACGACTTCACATAAATCGTAATTTCAAAGGCCCCTAAACAGCTAGGAAGCTAGATTTTTCTGTTTTTGGCTTGCTTGGAAATGTAGCTTTTCAGTAAGGTATAACTTAAGTAGCTAGCATAATTAGTGGCCGATATAAATGCAGATATACGGGACATTTTTCGAAAAATGACCTGCCCCATTTTGTAACGACTTCACATAAATCGTAGATTTTTCTGTTTTTGGATTGCTTGGAAATGTAGCTTTTCAATAAGGTATAACTTAAGTAGCTAGCATAATTAGTGGCCGATATAAATGCAGATATACGGGACATTTTTCGAAAAATGACCCAAAATTACCCCATTTTGTAACGACTTCACATTAATCGTAATTTCAAAGGCCCCTAAAGAGCTAGGAAGCTAGATTTTTCTGTTTTTAGATTGTCTGGAAATGTAGCTTTTCAATAAGGTATAACTTAAGTAGCTAGCTTAATTAGTGGCCGATATAAATGCAGATATACGGGACATTTTTCGAAAAATGACCCAAAATTACCCCATTTTGTAACGACTTCACATAAATCGTAATTTCAAAGGCCCCTAAAGAGCTAGGAAGCTAGATTTTTTTGTTTTTGGATTGCTTGGAAATGTAGCTTTTCAATAAGGTATAACTTAAGTAGCTATATACGGGACATTTTTCGAAAAATGACCCAAAATTACCCCATTTTGTAACGACTTCACATAAATCGTAATTTCAAAGGCCCCTAAAGAGCTAGGAAGCTAGATTTTTCTGTTTTTGGATTGCTTGGAAATGTAGCTTTTCAATAAGGTATAACTTAAGTAGCTAGCATAATTAGTGGCCGATATAAATGCAGATATACGGGACATTTTTCGAAAAGTGACCCAAAATTACCCCATTTTGTAACGACTTCACATAAATCGTAATTTCAAAGGCCCCTAAAGAGCTAGGAAGCTAGATTTTTCTGTTTTTGGATTGCCTGGAAATGTAGCTTTTCAATAAGGTATAACTTAAGTAGCTAGCATAATTAGTGGCCGATATAAATGCAGATATACGGGACATTTTTCGAAAAATGACCCAAAATTACCCCATTTTGTAACGACTTCACATTAATCGTAATTTCAAAGGCCCCTAAAGAGCTAGGAAGCTAGATTTTTCTGTTTTTAGATTGTCTGGAAATGTAGCTTTTCAATAAGGTATAACTTAAGTAGCTAGCTTAATTAGTGGCCGATATAAATGCAGATATACGGGACATTTTTCGAAAAATGACCCAAAATTACCCCATTTTGTAACGACTTCACATAAATCGTAATTTCAAAGGCCCCTAAAGAGCTAGGAAGCTAGATTTTTTTGTTTTTGGATTGCTTGGAAATGTAGCTTTTCAATAAGGTATAACTTAAGTAGCTATATACGGGACATTTTTCGAAAAATGACCCAAAATTACCCCATTTTGTAACGACTTCACATAAATCGTAATTTCAAAGGCCCCTAAAGAGCTAGGAAGCTAGATTTTTCTGTTTTTGGATTGCTTGGAAATGTAGCTTTTCAATAAGGTATAACTTAAGTAGCTAGCATAATTAGTGGCCGATATAAATGCAGATATACGGGACATTTTTCGAAAAGTGACCCAAAATTACCCCATTTTGTAACGACTTCACATAAATCGTAATTTCAAAGGCCCCTAAAGAGCTAGGAAGCTAGATTTTTCTGTTTTTGGATTGCTTGGAAATGTAGCTTTTCAATAAGGTATAACTTAAGTAGCTAGCATAATTAGTGGCCGATATAAATGCAGATATACGGGACATTTTTCGAAAAATGACCTGCCCCATTTTGTAACGACTTCACATAAATCGTAATTTCAAAGGCCCCTAAACAGCTAGGAAGCTAGATTTTTCTGTTTTTGGCTTGCTTGTAAATGTAGCTTTTCAGTAAGGTATAACTTAAGTAGCTAGCATAATTAGTGGCCGATATAAATGCAGATATACGGGACATTTTTCGAAAAATGACCTGCCCCATTTTGTAACGACTTCACATAAATCGTAGATTTTTCTGTTTTTGGATTGCTTGGAAATGTAGCTTTTCAATAAGGTATAACTTAAGTAGCTAGCATAATTAGTGGCCGATATAAATGCAGATATACGGGACATTTTTCGAAAAATTACCCAAAATTACCCCATTTTGTAACGACTTCACATAAATCGTAATTTCAAAGGCTCCTAAAGAGCTAGGAAGCTAGATTTTTTTGTTTTTGGATTGCTTGGAAATGTAGCTTTTCAATAAGGTATAACTTAAGTAGCTATATACGGGACATTTTTCGAAAAATGACCCAAAATTACCCCATTTTGTAACGACTTCACATAAATCGTAATTTCAAAGGCCCCTAAAGAGCTAGGAAGCTAGATTTTTCTGTTTTTGGATTGCTTGGAAATGTAGCTTTTCAATAAGGTATAACTTAAGTAGCTAGCATAATTAGTGGCCGATATAAATGCAGATATACGGGACATTTTTCGAAAAATGACCCAAAATTACCCCATTTTGTAACGACTGCACATAAATCGTAATTTCAAAGGCCCCTAAAGAGCTAGGAAGCTAGATTTTTCTGTTTTTGGATTGCCTGGAAATGTAGCTTTTCAATAAGGTATAACTTAAGTAGCTAGCATAATTAGTGGCCGATATAAATGCAGATATACGGGACATTTTTCGAAAAGTGACCCAAAATTACCCCATTTTGTAACGACTTCACATAAATCGTAATTTCAAAGGCCCCTAAAGAGCTAGGAAGCTAGATTTTTCTGTTTTTGGATTGCTTGGAAATGTAGCTTTTCAATAAGGTATAACTTAAGTAGCTAGCATAATTAGTGGCCGATATAAATGCAGATATACGGGACATTTTTCGAAAAATTACCCAAAATTACCCCATTTTGTAACGACTTCACATTAATCGTAATTTCAAAGGCCCCTAAAGAGCTAGGAAGCTAGATTTTTCTTTTTTTGGATTGCCTGGAAATGTAGCTTTTCAATAAGGTATAACTTAAGTAGCTAGCATAATTAGTAGCCGATATAAATGCATATATACGGGACATTTTTCGAAAAATGACCCAAAATTACCCCATTTTGTAACGACTTCACATAAATCGTAATTTCAAAGGCCCCTAAAGAGCTAGGAAGCTAGATTTTTTTGTTTTTGGATTGCTTGGAAATGTAGCTTTTCAATAAGGTATAACTTAAGTAGCTAGCATAATTAGTGGCCGATATAAATGCAGATATACGGGAAATTTTTCGAAAAATGACCTGCCCCATTTTGTAACGACTTCACATAAATCGTAATTTCAAAGGCCCCTAAACAGCTAGGAAGCTAGATTTTTCTGTTTTTGGCTTGCTTGGAAATGTAGCTTTTCAGTAAGGTATAACTTAAGTAGCTAGCATAATTAGTGGCCGATATAAATGCAGATATACGGGACATTTTTCGAAAAATGACCTGCCCCATTTTGTAACGACTTCACATAAATCGTAGATTTTTCTGTTTTTGGATTGCTTGGAAATGTAGCTTTTCAATAAGGTATAACTTAAGTAGCTAGCATAATTAGTGGCCGATATAAATGCAGATATACGGGACATTTTTCGAAAAATGACCCAAAATTACCCCATTTTGTAACGACTTCACATTAATCGTAATTTCAAAGGCCCCTAAAGAGCTAGGAAGCTAGATTTTTCTGTTTTTAGATTGTCTGGAAATGTAGCTTTTCAATAAGGTATAACTTAAGTAGCTAGCTTAATTAGTGGCCGATATAAATGCAGATATACGGGACATTTTTCGAAAAATGACCCAAAATTACCCCATTTTGTAACGACTTCACATAAATCGTAATTTCAAAGGCCCCTAAAGAGCTAGGAAGCTAGATTTTTTTGTTTTTGGATTGCTTGGAAATGTAGCTTTTCAATAAGGTATAACTTAAGTAGCTAGCATAATTAGTGGCCGATATAAATGCAGATATACGGGACATTTTTCGAAAAATGACCTGCCCCATTTTGTAACGACTTCACATAAATCGTAATTTCAAAGGCCCCTAAACAGCTAGGAAGCTAGATTTTTCTGTTTTTGGCTTGCTTGTAAATGTAGCTTTTCAGTAAGGTATAACTTAAGTAGCTAGCATAATTAGTGGCCGATATAAATGCAGATATACGGGACATTTTTCGAAAAATGACCTGCCCCATTTTGTAACGACTTCACATAAATCGTAGATTTTTCTGTTTTTGGATTGCTTGGAAATGTAGCTTTTCAATAAGGTATAACTTAAGTAGCTAGCATAATTAGTGGCCGATATAAATGCAGATATACGGGACATTTTTCGAAAAATGACCCAAAATTACCCCATTTTGTAACGACTTCACATTAATCGTAATTTCAAAGGCCCCTAAAGACCTAGGAAGCTAGATTTTTCTGTTTTTAGATTGCCTGGAAATGTAGCTTTTCAATAAGGTATAACTTAAGTAGCTAGCATAATTAGTGGCCGATATAAATGCAGATATACGGGACATTTTTCGAAAAATGACCCAAAATTACCCCATTTTGTAACGACTTCACATAAATCGTAATTTCAAAGGCCCCTAAAGAGCTAGGAAGCTAGATTTTTTTGTTTTTGGATTGCTTGGAAATGTAGCTTTTCAATAAGGTATAACTTAAGTAGCTATATACGGGACATTTTTCGAAAAATGACCCAAAATTACCCCATTTTGTAACGACTTCACATAAATCGTAATTTCAAAGGCCCCTAAAGAGCTAGGAAGCTAGATTTTTCTGTTTTTGGATTGCTTGGAAATGTAGCTTTTCAATAAGGTATAACTTAAGTAGCTAGCATAATTAGTGGCCGATATAAATGCAGATATACGGGAAATTTTTCGAAAAATGACCTGCCCCATTTTGTAACGACTTCACATAAATCGTAATTTCAAAGGCCCCTAAACAGCTAGGAAGCTAGATTTTTCTGTTTTTGGCTTGCTTGGAAATGTAGCTTTTCAGTAAGGTATAACTTAAGTAGCTAGCATAATTAGTGGCCGATATAAATGCAGATATACGGGACATTTTTCGAAAAATGACCTGCCCCATTTTGTAACGACTTCACATAAATCGTAGATTTTTCTGTTTTTGGATTGCTTGGAAATGTAGCTTTTCAATAAGGTATAACTTAAGTAGCTAGCATAATTAGTGGCCGATATAAATGCAGATATACGGGACATTTTTCGAAAAATGACCCAAAATTACCCCATTTTGTAACGACTTCACATTAATCGTAATTTCAAAGGCCCCTAAAGAGCTAGGAAGCTAGATTTTTCTGTTTTTAGATTGCCTGGAAATGTAGCTTTTCAATAAGGTATAACTTAAGTAGCTAGCTTAATTAGTGGCCGATATAAATGCAGATATACGGGACATTTTTCGAAAAATGACCCAAAATTACCCCATTTTGTAACGACTTCACATAAATCGTAATTTCAAAGGCCCCTAAAGAGCTAGGAAGCTAGATTTTTTTGTTTTTGGATTGCTTGGAAATGTAGCTTTTCAATAAGGTATAACTTAAGTAGCTATATACGGGACATTTTTCGAAAAATGACCCAAAATTACCCCATTTTGTAACGACTTCACATAAATCGTAATTTCAAAGGCCCCTAAAGAGCTAGGAAGCTAGATTTTTCTGTTTTTGGATTGCTTGGAAATGTAGCTTTTCAATAAGGTATAACTTAAGTAGCTAGCATAATTAGTGGCCGATATAAATGCAGATATACGGGACATTTTTCGAAAAGTGACCCAAAATTACCCCATTTTGTAACGACTTCACATAAATCGTAATTTCAAAGGCCCCTAAAGAGCTAGGAAGCTAGATTTTTCTGTTTTTGGATTGCTTGGAAATGTAGCTTTTCAATAAGGTATAACTTAAGTAGCTAGCATAATTAGTGGCCGATATAAATGCAGATATACGGGACATTTTTCGAAAAATTACCCAAAATTACCCCATTTTGTAACGACTTCACATTAATCGTAATTTCAAAGGCCCCTAAAGAGCTAGGAAGCTAGATTTTTCTTTTTTTGGATTGCCTGGAAATGTAGCTTTTCAATAAGGTATAACTTAAGTAGCTAGCATAATTAGTGGCCGATATAAATGCATATATACGGGACATTTTTCGAAAAATGACCCAAAATTACCCCATTTTGTAACGACTTCACATAAATCGTAATTTCAAAGGCCCCTAAAGAGCTAGGAAGCTAGATTTTTTTGTTTTTGGATTGCTTGGAAATGTAGCTTTTCAATGAGGTATAACTTAAGCTGCTAGCATAATTAGTGGCCGATATAAATGCAGATATACGGGACATTTTTCGAAAAATGACCCAAAATTACCCCATTTTGTAACGACTTCACATAAATCGTAATTTCAAAGGCCCCTGAACAGCTAGGAAGCTAGATTTTTCTGTTTTTGGCTTGCTTGGAAATGTAGCTTTTCAGTAAGGTATAACTTAAGTAGCTAGCATAATTAGTGGCCGATATAAATGCAGATATACGGGACATTTTTCGAAAAATGACCTGCCCCATTTTGTAACGACTTCACATAAATCGTAGATTTTTCTGTTTTTGGATTGCTTGGAAATGTAGCTTTTCAATAAGGTATAACTTAAGTAGCTAGCATAATTAGTGGCCGATATAAATGCAGATATACGGGACATTTTTCGAAAAATGACCCAAAATTACCCCATTTTGTAACGACTTCACATTAATCGTAATTTCAAAGGCCCCTAAAGAGCTAGGAAGCTAGATTTTTCTGTTTTTAGATTGCCTGGAAATGTAGCTTTTCAATAAGGTATAACTTAAGTAGCTAGCATAATTAGTGGCCGATATAAATGCAGATATACGGGACATTTTTCGAAAAATGACCCAAAATTACCCCATTTTGTAACGACTTCACATAAATCGTAATTTCAAAGGCCCCTAAAGAGCTAGGAAGCTAGATTTTTTTGTTTTTTGGATTGCTTGGAAATGTAGCTTTTCAATAAGGTATAACTTAAGTAGCTATATACGGGGACATTTTTCGAAAAAATGACCCAAAATTACCCCATTTTGTAACGACTTCACATAAATCGTAATTTCAAAGGCCCCCTAAAAGAGCTAGGAAGCTAGGATTTTTTCTGTTTTTTGGATTGCTTGGAAATGTAGCTTTTCAATAAGGTATAACTTAAGTAGCTAGCATAATTAGTGGCCGATATAAATGCAGATATACGGGACCATTTTTTCGAAAAATTACCCAAAATTAACCCCATTTTTGTAACGACTTCACATAAATCGTAATTTCAAAGGCCCCCTAAAGAGCTAGGAAGCTAGATTTTTTTTGTTTTTTGGATTGCTTGGAAAATGTAGCTTTTCAATAAGGTATAAACTTAAGTAGCTAGCATAATTAGTGGCCGATAT
>CALNXL020000111.1:0-26848 GCA_942486065.2 Calliphora vomitoria
TTGCAAATAAAAGCAGTTTTAGTAGTTTAAAATTGTAACAATTCTTTATTTATTTAAAATGTACAACAACAACAGTCTAAATAGTCACTCAGTGTCTTTATACACGTTTATCAATTCGCAGAAATGCACACACACACTTTATAATGTACAAGTATACACGTACACGACAGTTGATGTTAACTCTAACAGCGCCTATGATAAACTCACTACCCAGCAGTTCTAGGAGACAGTCCCGAACTAGTGATTTTACCCATAATTTAGGGTGGGAACTAGTTACTTCAATAGCTACGTGACTAGTTATTTTAACACGTGCTTGTCCTAAGCAGGGGCTCAATTGACCCTTATTGACTACAATGAGACTGTCTAATAGCTGGTCCAAAGTAGTCAAAGCATTGGATTCACATACTGGTTAAAAAACGTCAGTTACATTACTAGCTTCCTAAGTGGTAACTTGATCAGCTACATAACTAGTTATTTTAACATGTACGAGTGCTAATTGACCTCAAATAGTCAGCTAAAAGACATATCATAGGCAGTCAAATAAACGATTGCTGGTAAACAAACCATTCTTCGACAACTCTCCAATGGATTGCTTCTGGTGTGTTAAATAACTAATTTCTAAAGTACAGTACAAAATAAACGTTTAAAGTGACTTCATTATAGGTTACAAAGAGACACTAAAGTGAATATTGACTTCATGCTTGTTAACTGGGATATCAGCATACTTAAGCAAAAATACAAATTAACTGTATGAGAATTATATCAACACAATTTGTATAAAACCAGTTTGAACGAATTACTCACAAAACGTTTGAAGTAACTACACTCCAGATTACTTAGAGACACTTAAGTGACAACTGTCTTCCCGCTAGATTACCTGGGATGTATAAAATAACCAATTGTCTTCTCTATGCACCATAAAGAGCACATACGTGTCAAATGACCAAAATATATAAATTGGAGTCAGCCAAGTAATAAGACATTTGTGACGATTACTGTCTATAAGGGATACATTGACTACTTGCTTAACTGCTGGGTAACTACTGCAACCTCTGCCACTATTTATACACGCGCCATCTATCGGGAATCTTCTGCAATGCTTTTAACGCACATACTAGTACATTCGAATTCTAGAGCTTTCGATGTTAATGTTAGCAGCTTAAACATGCAGTGTTGTCATACTTACAAACAATGCTAATAACCGCATGCTTTCAACATTGTTGATAAGTAGAAGCTTCCACTGATGGACGTGTTTATAAACATGATGAATGTTGCAGGCAGTATTGCACATTCGTAACAATATGTTGCCAGAAAGATGGGAAAATGTCATAGACAACAACGGCCAATACTTTGAATAAATGTTTCAAAATAAAAGCTTTGAAAAATCCCACATTTTTAAGTCATACACCCAATATAAGTTAAAATTAAAAAAATAAAAAAAAAACCTTCAAGTTAGGAGAAATTTTTAAAAATTTATATTTTAGGAATTATTCAAATATCGCCTTAAATTAATTTTCAATCATGAATTATGAATACTATTGCAATTGAGCTGCTTAAATTTGTAAAAAATTAAGTAAAATTCTTTAGGATATTTTGGGCAATTTGAAAAAAATTTGGCAATTTATTTTTTTAGCTTAATTCAAGAAAATCCTAATATTATCAATATAAGTTAAGATTTTGAAGTGTTTATTAAAATAGTTTTTATCAAAAGAATTTGGCTATTCTTATATATTTTTTATTTTTTTGTAAAACCCCCCAAAAATTCCCAGGAAAATATTTATTGTAAGCAAACTACTACATTCCTATAAATTTAAGACACTAAATTATAATTAAATTTAACACAGTCATTTAGTTTTGTTCAACTACAACTCGTTCGCTACATTAAATCTAAACTAGAATTAATGTTAAATTTAGCAAACAACCACCTTTAATGATCCTGCAGCAAAAGCAACATTAATTTGTACCAAATATTTTCCGCGCCTATTAATACAAATTTGTTGTGTGTTATAATACTTATATACATGGACAACAGTAGCTTCAATCCACACATTTACACAGAATAATACTATTTTACACAAAAAAAAAAGAGAGAAATACACAAGAAAACACAAATTTCATGTAAGAAGAGAATTTATATTGAAACGTTTATAGATGGTAGAAGGAGTACGTAAATACAACAACGAATATATATTACCAAATTATTCATGCATCCACAATACCGCACAATAAAATGCCAAAGAAAGTAGAAATAAAAAAATAAAAATTCAACAATAATTGCCAAAACGAAAGCAGGAACAAACTCAAACCCACCAATAGACAGACCATTGAACTACCAAACAACCAACCGACCACCCACTTGTTTAAATTCACACAAATTTAATTCTGGCTACAATAGAAGCTCTTCTCCTGCTCTTTCTCTGTCTTCTCAGCAAAAAAAAAACAATACGACCAACAACCAACCGTCTGTATTTATGGTGAACTTACAATTTGGACAATTTTACAAAGTTGAAATGTACGACTTTCGCACAGACAGCCAAAACACAGGGAACGGCAAAACAGGACAACGCACACACTGGAATATATAGGCAAATGTTGTCCAGAAATTTCGCACCAATTATTGAATAAAGACACTAACAACAATAGCAAAATTGTGCTTCTTCATACGCACACAATGTAGAGACAGACTTCTTTTTTAATGGGAAACAAGAAATAATATTTAAAATTCTTTGGTCATTTATAGTTGTTGCCACAACAGCAGCAGCAAGAAGGCACACAAGTCGCAGAAGTCTGTAAAAAGGGACTAGACTATTTAAATATTTGGTAATTGAATACAATACTGCTATTCAGTTTAAGTTTTAAATTTAAAAAAACAAATTAGCTTAAAAAATGAATTCCCAAAATTTTTTAAAAAATTCTCAAAATACCTCTCAATATTTTCATTTGTATTTAGTTTATAAAATGAATCAGTTTTTTTATTATTTTAGTATTCAAATATTCCATCTATTTACTAAAATATTAATTCTGGCAATATTTTAAAAAAAATTCCTAAAAATATATTTGAAAACTCCCTCAAACATTTTATTATTTTTTTTTAATTAAAAAGCTGTTATTGTTAATCTGAAACACGTTTTTGTGACATATATAATTAAAACTATTGAATTTTTCAAAATTCCCAAGTTTTTTCTTAAAATCCCCAAAAATTCCTATATGTTTTTCTTTGGTTTTAAATGATTTTGTGACAAATTGAAGCGTCTTTATTAAATAAGTTTTGAGACATATAAGTATAGATTTCAATTTTGGAATTGTTTTCTATATATTTTAAAATTCCAAAAAATTTTTGTAAAATTCCCAATAATTCTAATATGTTTTATTTAGCTGCAAATCTAGATTTTATTAAGAAAATATAAACAAAATTTTAAATTCTTAATTAACAACAAAATTTAAGAATTCCCAAATTTTTTTTCAAAATCCCCAAAATTTCCAATATGTTTTTCTTCAATGTTTGGCTGGTTTTTTACAATTTAAAGCTGTTAGTGTGAAATACAATTTAAAATATGAGCAAAACTACTAATATTGAGCAATATTTTATAAATATCTAAAAAAATTTTGAAAAACTTTCTTAAAATTTTAAGTTTTTAAAAAATACTCTAATTTTAAATCAGAAACACTATTTTATAAAGATGTTTTTCTTAAACTGTTAAACTAACTAAAATTTTCCAAATTCCTAAAAATTTTTCTAAAATCCCCAAAAATACCCCCAAAATTTTCTTTCACATTTTGCTAATTTTTTTAACAAATTAAAGCAGCTAAATTCAAATAGAAATTTTTAAATTAAATTGCTGGGTATAACAATTCTTTTTTGAGAAAATTTAAAACTAATTAAATAACATCAATTTTAAAAATATAATCAAAAATTCACAAAAATGTTTGTAAAATATTCTTTCGTATTTTGTTTTTTTTAGACAATTAAAGTAGTTAAATAAGTTGCCAGCAAAAATTTTGTGAATTTTGTTAATAACAACTAAGGACTGACATCGAAAAATTCTTAACACACGTTTTTCATTAAAACTTTTAACCCAAGTATTATTTGATTTTTTTTATCAAGTTACCTTTGTAAAGCATGTATTATGTTTAATGTCAATTATATTAATTTGTTGTTAATCTGATTGAAATGAGTGACCTGCGTACTAAAATTATTAAATATTTTCAACAAAACCCAACTTGGTCCTACTAAAAGTTGGCCAAGTTGGGTTTTATCAAAGGTCTGCCGTCAAACTGTTTCCAATGTTATTCAACAGTACCGGAAGATCTTGTCCGTTGATAGAAAACCTGGTTCAGGTAGAAGAAATGGTTCACATGATGTTTATTAAGCCAAAAAAATAGAAAGCATTTTCAAAAGAGCTCCCAACACATCCGGTAGGAAAGCAGTCCGGTTAGCTCAGTACTCGGACTATTTGGTACGAAAAGTTATAGCCAATGTAGTTTCAAAAACATACAAGGCTCAAAAAGTTCCTGACAGGAACGCTGTTAAAAATTTAGAGGCCAAAAACAGAGTACGGAAATTGTACGGAAAAGTCAAATTGTATACAAAAAATATTCCTGGTGCATAATGGATGATGAAACGTATGTTCTGGCAAATTTGTCGCAGCTTCCGGGTCAAAATTTTGATGTTGCTGATGCTCGAGGGAATGCTGTAGAAAAGTTTAGGACCCAAAAGCAGACAAAGTTTCCCAAAAAGTTCTTGGTATGACAAGCAATATGCAGTTGCGGCAAAAAAGCCAAACATTTGTTACAAAGGACTCTATAAAAACCGAAATTTACATCCAGGAATGTTTACAAAAAAGGATGCTTCCATTCATAAGACTTCTTAGTCATATCATAGACAGTCCAATAAACGATTGGTTGTAAACAAACCTTCCTCCGACAACTCTCCAATGGATTGCTTCTGGTGGGTAAAATAACTACTTTCTAAAGTGCAGTACAAAATAAGCGTTTAAAGGGACTTCACAATAGGTTACTAATAGTGACTATTGACTTCATGCTATGTTACATGGGATATCAGTATACTTAAACAAAAATAAAAATAAACTGTATGAGAATTATATCAACACAATTTGTATAAAACCAGTTTGAACGAATTGTAAGACATTTGTGACAATTACTGTCTATAAGGAATACATTGACTACTTGCTAAACTGCTGGGACCAGTTTGAACGAATTACTCACAAAACTTTTAAAGTGACTACACTTCAGATTACTTAGAGACACTTAAGTGACAATTGTCATCACGTTAGATTACCTGGGATGTATAAAGTAACCAATTGTTTTCTCTCTGCACTACAAAGGGCACATACGTGTCAAATGACCCAAATATATAAATTGGAGTAAGCCAAGTAATAACACATTTGTGACAATTACTGTCAATAAGATATACATTGACTACTTGCTTAACTGCTGGGTTACGATAACAAAACTCGCATGGAACAGTGAGCTAGACTTTCAAAGACAAAAAAAAAACAATCGAGCATGCCGGTTCGATTCCCACACAAGGCAATTTGTTTTCTGTTTTTTAAGAACTTATTCCTGGGGTGAATATAAATACATTTGTAATCCATACGCATGAAGTTTCAGTCAAATAATAAGTAGTTATCACTTAGCTCCTATATTATGTGCTGGCTTACTAGGTAAGTAGTTTTTTTTTTTTTTTTTGAAGTATGAGCATAAATTGATATTGTGGCAACATTTTGTAAATTCCTAAAATATTATTCAAAACTTCCTAAAAATTTAATTTTTTTTTTAATTTATTTCAAATCTTTTTTGCGAAGATTATATTTAAAACCAATAATTTTACGGAAATTTTAAAAAATCCCAAACATTTTTCTAAAATTCCAATTCGTTTTTCTTTCAGTTCATAATTTTTTTTTACAACTTTAAGAGGCTTTATGGACAATAGTATCGAAATGGACAATATTTTGACCATTTAGAAATCAAAAACACTAGAGGAAGAAAATATTTATTAAATTACAAAAACTATCCAAGCAACGTTTTTTTGTTTTTTTTGCATATTTAGATGATATTTTGCAAATTAGAGCTATTAAATTAAGGAGCAACCATAATGAGTAATAAAATAGTCATACTTATTGTTGAAAAATACACGAAAAAAAATCCTTTAAAAAATATATGAATTTTCATATATATGGAAAGTTGTATTTTCATACAACTTTTCAATTTCGTTTGCCCCAATAGTGAAAACCCCTAATAATCATGAACACTATGTTTGTACCCCAATAACAGTATGCAAATTGTTTTTGCAACAATACTACTGCAAGAAAACAAAAACAACCAACAACTTTTAACTATTTGTATTATAGATTTTTCTATGAAAACCGGCAACACGTTGGTTCTTTCTATTTATTACTGTTTTTTTGTTTATTTTGTCTTCTATCAAACGCAATACACTATCCAAACAACAACAACAACAACAACAAAAAAGTTAATGAAATTGACAAGAACAGCTGAGACACATTCATGTCTGACATTATAAAATGTCAGATGCGGTAAATTCAATAACATACAACCAATGATTTCCTAAACAAAACAGACAAAAAGGAGCAACGGAAAAAATTTACCAGAGAGTCTGGAGACCAGAATGTAGCCGAAAAATTGTTTGATTGGCGCATGCTTAATAAACGGAAGCGTACTGCTGAATCGACAAGAACAACAACAACGATGGCTTCAGCATCATCAGCAGCAAGCATCATCATCATCAATGACAACAACGATGAACAGGAGACATGAGAGTCTAATACTATTGCTGTGAAATAGCATCAAGCATTTGTACAACTGCAGAGAGCTTAAAGGAATGTTAACATTTAGATTTACTTAACATTTTATAATACATAACTTTGCATGCAACCGAAGTTTATTTTTCCCCTCTAATGGATCTGCTTCGGTTAAGTGTTTTCTATAATTAAAAAATCAAGCTTTTATTTTCTTTTTTTATTCCCGAGGATACACAGCTGATCTTCTTCAATCATAAACTAGTTTCTTTAAGGAAACTCAATATTGATACTGGAGTATTGTTGACCAAATATGTCCAGATATACCTGGAAGCGGAAAGGTGGCTTATTTTACTAAGAGATAAAACACCTATGCAGAAATTCTCTTAAGAAGTATACACAGAGAGAAGAGGAGATGGCTAAAGGAGTAAATAGGAAAAAACATCTTCAATCTTCAGTAGCAGAATTTGAAAGTTTTTAACCCTATGATTGCTGCTCGTTTTTTTTTTTAACGTTCACCAAGTCTTCCGCCCGAACTATTCAAATACGAGTATAGTATTAAAATTTTACCATCATCGAATCAATTCTTCGAAATTTCTGACACACGTACTATGTAAGCTCTATAAGGATTTGAAAAACGTGTGAATATGTTGCAAAAAAGATGCTGTTCGATATGCGGCATTGCTGCTCGTACTGGCACTGCCAATATAACTTCGGGAAAAAAGGATGCCGGTTGTTGTAGTGCTCATTAGGCAAACGTAAGCCTAAAGTTACGGACGTGTGGTATTTTCCAAATAAAAAAAAAAAACGAAACAAATAAAACGTAAAATTAAAAAAATAAATATATTCGTTTCTAGGATTTTTAGTTAGCATTTAGAGTGTGTGTCTGTGTGTTGAACGGTTCATGTTGGCAGTCTTTGTTCTTCCACCTCTAGGAAGAGGCAAACAGCCTACAAGCCATCCATATTGGTCAAACGCAACAACAATAACAACAAGAATGTAGTGTTAAGTGTTTGTTTATTGTTGTTAAAGTCATGAGACATAACAAAAAAAATAAAAAATTATAAAAAAAAATATATATTTTTTAGAAAAATAACACAACAAGAAGGAAGTTCTGACGACAGACGCAATTAAATAATTAATTAAATTAAATAAAATAAAATGAAACGAGTATTGTAAGCTAGTGACTGTCTTTATTTCTTGCCAAATAACATTCACAACAAAAATTTAAATTACCTTAAAATTTCTTGACAAACAAATTTACAAAAATACTTAGCAGCCAACGAAAAAAGTGTGAACAATGTTTTTGTTTTTCTGTTACCCTCCCTGCTCATTTTGGTTTTTCTAAATTCTTGTTAAATTTAGTACCAACCACAATAAGAGAAAAAAAACACAACATTTAATTGCATGTTAGAGGTCAAAACCCACTGTTGAACTCCAAAAAAACCGGTTACATTTAAGAAAAAATCATTTTAAATGTTTAAAAAAAGAAGTTACTCCGTCGTACTAAAATACATCATCATCATATTCATGAGCAACAGCAGTCGCAAAAATATTCGCGAGAGTTTGTGGTGTCTGTCTGTGGGTTGGTGTGTCCACAAAAGAATTAAGTGCGTGAGGTCGTTTCTAATGAGGTGTCTTTATTAGTGCGCTGGCCAAAAATCATAAATATTTTTGTATGTGCGTGTACCCTACAGTTGTTATAGTTGGGTTTTGGGCAAAATTGAAATTGTCAAATCATGGTATTTAAAAAAAATGGTAAAAAGAAAAACGCAAATTTAAGACTCATTTTATGATAGTCACATAACGTTAAAAGCTATTAAATCCAGTTCGGTTCTAGTTCAGTTCTAGTTCTGTTCTAGTTCTGTTCTAGTTCAGTTCTAGTTCAGTTCTAGTTCAGTTCTAGTTCAGTTCTAGTTCAGTTCTAGTTCAGTTCTAGTTCAGTTCTAGTTCAGTTCTAGTTCAGTTCTAGTTCAGTTCTAGTTCAGTTCTAGTTCAGTTCTAGTTCAGTTCTAGTTCAGTTCTAGTTCAGTTCTAGTTCAGTTCTAGTTCAGTTCTAGTTCAGTTCTAGTTCAGTTCTAGTTCAGTTCTAGTTCAGTTCTAGTTCAGTTCTAGTTCAGTTCAGTTCTAGTTCTAGTTCTAGTTCAGTTCTAGTTCAGTTCTAGTTCAGTTCTAGTTCAGTTCTAGTTCAGTTCAGTTCTAGTTCAGTTCTAGTTCAGTTCTAGTTCAGTTCTAGTTCAGTTCTAGTTCAGTTCTAGTTCAGTTCTAGTTCAGTTCTAGTTCAGTTCTAGTTCAGTTCTAGTTCAGTTCTAGTTCAGTTCTAGTTCAGTTCTAGTTCAGTTCTAGTTCAGTTCTAGTTCAGTTCTAGTTCAGTTCTAGTTCAGTTCTAGTTCAGTTCTAGTTCAGTTCTAGTTCAGTTCTAGTTCTAGTTCAGTTCTAGTTCAGTTCTAGTTCAGTTCTAGTTCAGTTCTAGTTCAGTTCTAGTTCAGTTCTAGTTCAGTTCTAGTTCAGTTCTAGTTCAGTTCTAGTTCAGTTCTAGTTCAGTTCTAGTTCAGTTCTAGTTCAGTTCTAGTTCAGTTCTAGTTCAGTTCTAGTTCAGTTCTAGTTCAGTTCTAGTTCAGTTCTAGTTCAGTTCTAGTTCAGTTCTAGTTCAGTTCTAGTTCAGTTCTAGTTCAGTTCTAGTTCAGTTCTAGTTCAGTTCTAGTTCAGTTCTAGTTCAGTTCTAGTTCAGTTCTAGTTCAGTTCTAGTTCTGTTCTAGTTCTGTTCTAGTTCTGTTCTGTTCTAGTTCTGTTCTAGTTCTGTTCTAGTTCTGTTCTAGTTCTGTTCTAGTTCTGTTCTAGTTCTGTTCTAGTTCTGTTCTAGTTCTGTTCTAGTTCTGTTCTAGTTCTGTTCTAGTTCTGTTCTAGTTGTGTTCTAGTTCTGTTCTAGTTCTGTTCTGTTCTAGTTCTGTTCTGTTCTAGTTCTGTTCTAGTTCTGTTCTAGTTCTGTTCTAGTTCTGTTCTAGTTCTGTTCTAGTTCTGTTCTAGTTCTGTTCTAGTTCTGTTCTAGTTCTGTTCTAGTTCTGTTCTAGTTCTGTTCTAGTTCTGTTCTAGTTCTGTTCTAGTTCTGTTCTAGTTCTGTTCTAGTTCTGTTCTAGTTCTGTTCTAGTTCAGTTCTAGTTCAGTTCTAGTTCAGTTCTAGTTCAGTTCTAGTTCAGTTCTAGTTCAGTTCTAGTTCAGTTCTAGTTCAGTTCTAGTTCAGTTCTAGTTCAGTTCTAGTTCAGTTCTAGTTCAGTTCTAGTTCAGTTCTAGTTCAGTTCTAGTTCAGTTCTAGTTCAGTTCTAGTTCAGTTCTAGTTCAGTTCTAGTTCAGTTCTAGTTCAGTTCTAGTTCAGTTCTAGTTCAGTTCTAGTTCAGTTCTAGTTCAGTTCTAGTTCAGTTCTAGTTCAGTTCTAGTTCAGTTCTAGTTCAGTTCTAGTTCAGTTCTAGTTCTGTTCTAGTTCTGTTCTGTTCTAGTTCTGTTCTAGTTCTGTTCTAGTTCTCTTCTAGTTCAGTTCTAGTTCAGTTCTAGTTCTGTTCTAGTTCTGTTCTAGTTCTGTTCTAGTTCTGTTCTAGTTCTGTTCTAGTTCTGTTCTAGTTCTGTTCTAGTTCTGTTCTAGTTCTGTTCTAGTTCTGTTCTAGTTCTGTTCTAGTTCTGTTCTAGTTCTGTTCTAGTTCTGTTCTAGTTCTGTTCTAGTTCTGTTCTAGTTCTGTTCTAGTTCTGTTCTAGTTCTGTTCTAGTTCTGTTCTAGTTCTGTTCTAGTTCTGTTCTAGTTCTGTTCTAGTTCTGTTCTAGTTCTGTTCTAGTTCTGTTCTAGTTCTGTTCTAGTTCTGTTCTAGTTCTGTTCTAGTTCTGTTCTAGTTCTGTTCTAGTTCTGTTCTAGTTCTGTTCTAGTTCTGTTCTAGTTCTGTTCTAGTTCTGTTCTAGTTCTGTTCTAGTTCTGTTCTAGTTCTGTTCTAGTTCTGTTCTAGTTCTGTTCTAGTTCTGTTCTAGTTCTGTTCTAGTTCTGTTCTAGTTCTGTTCTAGTTCTGTTCTAGTTCTGTTCTAGTTCTGTTCTAGTTCTGTTCTAGTTCTGTTCTAGTTCTGTTCTAGTTCTGTTCTAGTTCTGTTCTAGTTCTGTTCTAGTTCTGTTCTAGTTCTGTTCTAGTTCTGTTCTAGTTCTGTTCTAGTTCTGTTCTAGTTCTGTTCTAGTTCTGTTCTAGTTCTGTTCTAGTTCTGTTCTAGTTCTGTTCTAGTTCTGTTCTAGTTCTAGTTCTGTTCTAGTTCTGTTCTAGTTCTGTTCTGTTCTAGTTCTGTTCTGTTCTAGTTCAGTTCTAGTTCAGTTCTAGTTCAGTTCTAGTTCAGTTCTAGTTCAGTTCTGTTCTAGTTCTGTTCTAGTTCTGTTCTAGTTCTGTTCTAGTTCTGTTCTAGTTCTGTTCTAGTTCTGTTCTAGTTCTGTTCTAGTTCTGTTCTAGTTCTGTTCTAGTTCTGTTCTAGTTCTGTTCTAGTTCTGTTCTAGTTCTGTTCTAGTTCTGTTCTAGTTCTGTTCTAGTTCTGTTCTAGTTCTGTTCTAGTTCTGTTCTAGTTCTGTTCTAGTTCTGTTCTAGTTCTGTTCTAGTTCTGTTCTAGTTCTGTTCTAGTTCTGTTCTAGTTCTGTTCTAGTTCTGTTCTAGTTCTGTTCTAGTTCTGTTCTAGTTCTGTTCTAGTTCTGTTCTAGTTCTGTTCTAGTTCTGTTCTAGTTCTGTTCTAGTTCTGTTCTAGTTCTGTTCTAGTTCTGTTCTAGTTCTGTTCTAGTTCTGTTCTAGTTCTGTTCTAGTTCTGTTCTAGTTCTGTTCTAGTTCTGTTCTGTTCTAGTTCTGTTCTAGTTCTGTTCTAGTTCTGTTCTAGTTCTGTTCTAGTTCTGTTCTAGTTCTGTTCTAGTTCTGTTCTAGTTCTGTTCTAGTTCTGTTCTAGTTCTGTTCTAGTTCTGTTCTAGTTCTGTTCTAGTTCTGTTCTAGTTCTGTTCTAGTTCTGTTCTAGTTCTGTTCTAGTTCTGTTCTAGTTCTGTTCTAGTTCTGTTCTAGTTCTGTTCTAGTTCTGTTCTGTTCTAGTTCTGTTCTAGTTCTGTTCTAGTTCTGTTCTGTTCTAGTTCTGTTCTAGTTCTGTTCTAGTTCTGTTCTGTTCTAGTTCTGTTCTAGTTCTGTTCTAGTTCTGTTCTAGTTCTGTTCTAGTTCTGTTCTAGTTCTGTTCTAGTTCTGTTCTAGTTCTGTTCTAGTTCTGTTCTAGTTCTGTTCTAGTTCTGTTCTAGTTCTGTTCTAGTTCTGTTCTAGTTCTGTTCTAGTTCTGTTCTAGTTCTGTTCTAGTTCTGTTCTAGTTCTGTTCTAGTTCTGTTCTAGTTCTGTTCTAGTTCTGTTCTAGTTCTGTTCTAGTTCTGTTCTAGTTCTGTTCTAGTTCTGTTCTAGTTCTGTTCTAGTTCTGTTCTAGTTCTGTTCTAGTTCTGTTCTAGTTCTGTTCTAGTTCTGTTCTAGTTCTGTTCTAGTTCTGTTCTAGTTCTGTTCTAGTTCTGTTCTAGTTCTGTTCTAGTTCTGTTCTAGTTCTGTTCTAGTTCTGTTCTAGTTCTGTTCTAGTTCTGTTCTAGTTCTGTTCTAGTTCTGTTCTAGTTCTGTTCTAGTTCTGTTCTAGTTCTGTTCTAGTTCTGTTCTAGTTCTGTTCTAGTTCTGTTCTAGTTCTGTTCTAGTTCTGTTCTAGTTCTGTTCTAGTTCTGTTCTAGTTCTGTTCTAGTTCTGTTCTAGTTCTGTTCTAGTTCTGTTCTAGTTCTGTTCTAGTTCTGTTCTAGTTCTGTTCTAGTTCTGTTCTAGTT
Source organism: Calliphora vomitoria (assembly GCA_942486065.2). Lineage (NCBI taxonomy): Eukaryota > Metazoa > Arthropoda > Insecta > Diptera > Calliphoridae > Calliphora > Calliphora vomitoria. The sequence goes on from CALNXL020000111.1 coordinate 12,616, forward strand.
CTGTTCTAGTTCTGTTCTAGTTCTGTTCTAGTTCTGTTCTAGTTCTGTTCTAGTTCTGTTCTAGTTCTGTTCTAGTTCTGTTCTAGTTCTGTTCTAGTTCTGTTCTAGTTCTGTTCTAGTTCTGTTCTAGTTCTGTTCTAGTTCTGTTCTAGTTCTGTTCTAGTTCTGTTCTAGTTCTGTTCTAGTTCTGTTCTAGTTCTGTTCTAGTTCTGTTCTAGTTCTGTTCTAGTTCTGTTCTAGTTCTGTTCTAGTTCTGTTCTAGTTCTGTTCTAGTTCTGTTCTAGTTCTGTTCTAGTTCTGTTCTAGTTCTGTTCTAGTTCTGTTCTAGTTCTGTTCTAGTTCTAGTTCTGTTCTAGTTCTGTTCTAGTTCTGTTCTAGTTCTGTTCTAGTTCTGTTCTAGTTCTGTTCTAGTTCTGTTCTACTTCTGTTCTAGTTCTGTTCTAGTTCTGTTCTAGTTCTGTTCTAGTTCTGTTCTACTTCTGTTCTAGTTCTGTTCTAGTTCTGTTCTGTTCTGGAAATCTTTGCATTTATTTCTTCAAATGTTTTCTGGTTTTAAATCAAACCACAATAAAGTCTATATGCTTAAAACTTATTTTCTCGTCGCAACAAAACAATCAATCAATCAATCATTTCTAAAGTAAAGACTACAATAAACGAACATGAAAACAAATTTATATTCAGCCAATATTCCTTTTTTTATCATCATCAAATGAAGGAAAAGCAAAAAAACGTTTTAGAATTAAAAGCCTTCAAAGATTTAGGCAATATATTTTTAGGTTGTATCTAAAACTCTTAGAGAAGCAGATTGGATGTATGGCAAACACCGTCGTAGAATTGAAGGAATTTTTTAACATGAAATAATGGATTTTTATTTCGTTTACAAACACACCTTTCCAAAACACATTCACTCTCACATTTCTACATCTACACTAACTGACAAAAATGGATCATCTGAAAATTGTGTGTGTGTACATCTTATTAAGGGTCCTTGAAATAGAGAATGAAGGCAAGAGCTCTGAGCTCAATGATGAAGTAATAAAAGATGGCAAGAAATGAGAAAAAAAAACGAACGAACTTGAAATTCAATTGCGATGATTGATGAAGCAGGCAGCATAAGAAAGCAGCGTTATTAACAATCAAGTTCAAGAGGATGATGTTCCTTAATGTTGTCATAGAAAGGAGAAGAGGGTATTTAATATCAATAGAAACTCAACAGTAATTTATAAAATGTTTAAGCAATTTCCTCAAGAATACTCGTACTGGCTTTAAAATCCAGATAGCAATGAAGGAAACTAAGTACGTTCATTTTCAAAATTTAACAGGACACTAAACTGTGATATTTACACTAGTGTTCTGATAAGGTAATATGAAAAGGATTTTGTTGATTTATACAGGAAAAACCAGCGGGAAATGTACTCCATAAATAAACTTTTAAACTATACTTTATTCCGATTTATATAGATATAGTTTTACTACTCAATTACTAACTTTTAATCTGTCCAATCTCGCCTTCGGTTGTTCCTTCCTTAATAACTTCTCATTTATGCCATTTACAAAACATCCTTCCTGACTTCACAATTATACTCCTCATCTAATGAATAATTCTTTTCTATTATAATCTTTCAAATTTGATCTCTCAATTTATCTGATTTGAAAATCTTAATTAAATATTCATGAACAATAGAAAATCGATATTTAAATTTTGTTAGCCATTAAAGCATTTAAACTCTTTTGCTACAATGTGGTTAAATGTTTGACAACATTGCCTGTCAGTTGTAAGTTCATATTTGTTGTCTGCCTTTTTAGATGTAAATTTAATGTTTTGTATGTAACAAAACAATAGTCTTTAATTAAAACTGAACAAAAATACAATAATAATAATGGTAGTAAATGTATTTTGAAAACATTTATTGAAATGTTAAACATTTACTTGTACAAACAAAAGAGTTTTTAGACTAGCAGACAAAATTGAAGAAAATTACTTTTGAAATAATATATTTAATAAATTTAAAAGTATTACAGATATAAATAGGAGGATAGTGTGAGAAGTTGATATGGCAACTGCCATTTACATTAGAGAATATTTGCAAAAGGATCTTGAGCAAAAAACTAGTCTAGAATTTATACATTTCTAGCAGTACAAATGTTGTATACGAATGTTTGAAGACCACAGACAACACATACTTGAGTTTCGTTTAACAACATGCAAACAACCAAAGACATTTATTGTAAAATGAAATAAAATACATTGAAACAAGTTGTCATGGTATTTGGCAAGAACAAAAAACTAAAAGAAAAATAATACTAAAACAATATAAATTATATGTATGATGTATATTGAGTAAGAATATTAAATAAATCATATTGAAGAAAACGTTTATTAAATATACATTTTAACTCTTCTATGGTGAAACATAAATAAAATTTTTTCTGCTTTCTAAGAAAGTTTTTATGTAGGAAAACAAATTGAGAAAAGTGTTAATAGTTGTTGAAATTTATGTTGAGACAAATTACCCAATAATCATTTTCAACGCAAATGTAATAGAACGGAACTAGAAGAGAACTAGAACAGTACTAGAACAGAACTAGAACAGAACTAGAACAGAACTAGAACAGAACTAGAAGAGAACTAGAACAGAACTAGAACAGAACTAGAACTGAACTAGAACTGAACTAGAACTGAACTAGAACTGAACTAGAACTGAACTAGAACTGAACTAGAACTGAACTAGAACTGAACTGAACTAGAACTGAACTAGAACTGAACTAGAACTGAACTAGAACTGAACTAGAACTGAACTAGAACAGAACTAGAACAGAACTAGAACAGAACTAGAACAGAACTAGAACAGAACTAGAACAGAACTAGAACAGAACTAGAACAGAACTAGAACAGAACTAGAACAGAACTAGAACAGAACTAGAACAGAACTAGAACAGAACTAGAACAGAACTAGAACAGAACTAGAACAGAACTAGAACAGAACTAGAACAGAACTAGAACAGAACTAGAACAGAACTAGAACAGAACTAGAACAGAACTAGAACAGAACTAGAACAGAACTAGAACAGAACTAGAACAGAACTAGAACAGAACTAGAACAGAACTAGAACAGAACTAGAACAGAACTAGAACAGAACTAGAACAGAACTAGAACAGAACTAGAACAGAACTAGAACAGAACTAGAACAGAACTAGAACAGAACTAGAACAGAACTAGAACAGAACTAGAACAGAACTAGAACAGAACTAGAACAGAACTAGAACAGAACTAGAACAGAACTAGAACAGAACTAGAACAGAACTAGAACAGAACTAGAACAGAACTAGAACAGAACTAGAACAGAACTAGAACAGAACTAGAACAGAACTAGAACAGAACTAGAACAGAACTAGAACAGAACTAGAACAGAACTAGAACAGAACTAGAACAGAACTAGAACAGAACTAGAACAGAACTAGAACAGAACTAGAACAGAACTAGAACAGAACTAGAACAGAACTAGAACAGAACTAGAACAGAACTAGAACAGAACTAGAACAGAACTAGAACAGAACTAGAACAGAACTAGAACAGAACTAGAACAGAACTAGAACAGAACTAGAACAGAACTAGAACAGAACTAGAACAGAACTAGAACAGAACTAGAACAGAACTAGAACAGAACTAGAACAGAACTAGAACAGAACTAGAACAGAACTAGAACAGAACTAGAACAGAACTAGAACAGAACTAGAACAGAACTAGAACAGAACTAGAACAGAACTAGAACAGAACTAGAACAGAACTAGAACAGAACTAGAACAGAACTAGAACAGAACTAGAACAGAACTAGAACAGAACTAGAACAGAACTAGAACAGAACTAGAACAGAACTAGAACAGAACTAGAACAGAACTAGAACAGAACTAGAACAGAACTAGAACAGAACTAGAACAGAACTAGAACAGAACTAGAACAGAACTAGAACAGAACTAGAACAGAACTAGAACAGAACTAGAACAGAACTAGAACAGAACTAGAACAGAACTAGAACAGAACTAGAACAGAACTAGAACAGAACTAGAACAGAACTAGAACAGAACTAGAACAGAACTAGAACAGAACTAGAACAGAACTAGAACAGAACTAGAACAGAACTAGAACAGAACTAGAACAGAACTAGAACAGAACTAGAACAGAACTAGAACAGAACTAGAACAGAACTAGAACAGAACTAGAACAGAACTAGAACAGAACTAGAACAGAACTAGAACAGAACTAGAACAGAACTAGAACAGAACTAGAACAGAACTAGAACAGAACTAGAACAGAACTAGAACAGAACTAGAACAGAACTAGAACAGAACTAGAACAGAACTAGAACAGAACTAGAACAGAACTAGAACAGAACTAGAACAGAACTAGAACAGAACTAGAACAGAACTAGAACAGAACTAGAACAGAACTAGAACAGAACTAGAACAGAACTAGAACAGAACTAGAACAGAACTAGAACAGAACTAGAACAGAACTAGAACAGAACTAGAACAGAACTAGAACAGAACTAGAACAGAACTAGAACAGAACTAGAACAGAACTAGAACAGAACTAGAACAGAACTAGAACAGAACTAGAACAGAACTAGAACAGAACTAGAACAGAACTAGAACAGAACTAGAACAGAACTAGAACAGAACTAGAACAGAACTAGAACAGAACTAGAACAGAACTAGAACAGAACTAGAACAGAACTAGAACAGAACTAGAACAGAACTAGAACAGAACTAGAACAGAACTAGAACAGAACTAGAACAGAACTAGAACAGAACTAGAACAGAACTAGAACAGAACTAGAACAGAACTAGAACAGAACTAGAACAGAACTAGAACAGAACTAGAACAGAACTAGAACAGAACTAGAACAGAACTAGAACAGAACTAGAACAGAACTAGAACAGAACTAGAACAGAACTAGAACAGAACTAGAACAGAACTAGAACAGAACTAGAACAGAACTAGAACAGAACTAGAACAGAACTAGAACAGAACTAGAACAGAACTAGAACAGAACTAGAACAGAACTAGAACAGAACTAGAACAGAACTAGAACAGAACTAGAACAGAACTAGAACAGAACTAGAACAGAACTAGAACAGAACTAGAACAGAACTAGAACAGAACTAGAACAGAACTAGAACAGAACTAGAACAGAACTAGAACAGAACTAGAACAGAACTAGAACAGAACTAGAACAGAACTAGAACAGAACTAGAACAGAACTAGAACAGAACTAGAACAGAACTAGAACAGAACTAGAACAGAACTAGAACAGAACTAGAACAGAACTAGAACAGAACTAGAACAGAACTAGAACAGAACTAGAACAGAACTAGAACAGAACTAGAACAGAACTAGAACAGAACTAGAACAGAACTAGAACAGAACTAGAACAGAACTAGAACAGAACTAGAACAGAACTAGAACAGAACTAGAACAGAACTAGAACAGAACTAGAACAGAACTAGAACAGAACTAGAACAGAACTAGAACAGAACTAGAACAGAACTAGAACAGAACTAGAACAGAACTAGAACAGAACTAGAACAGAACTAGAACAGAACTAGAACAGAACTAGAACAGAACTAGAACAGAACTAGAACAGAACTAGAACAGAACTAGAACAGAACTAGAACAGAACTAGAACAGAACTAGAACAGAACTAGAACAGAACTAGAACAGAACTAGAACAGAACTAGAACAGAACTAGAACAGAACTAGAACAGAACTAGAACAGAACTAGAACAGAACTAGAACAGAACTAGAACAGAACTAGAACAGAACTAGAACAGAACTAGAACAGAACTAGAACAGAACTAGAACAGAACTAGAACAGAACTAGAACAGAACTAGAACAGAACTAGAACAGAACTAGAACAGAACTAGAACAGAACTAGAACAGAACTAGAACAGAACTAGAACAGAACTAGAACAGAACTAGAACAGAACTAGAACAGAACTAGAACAGAACTAGAACAGAACTAGAACAGAACTAGAACAGAACTAGAACAGAACTAGAACAGAACTAGAACAGAACTAGAACAGAACTAGAACAGAACTAGAACAGAACTAGAACAGAACTAGAACAGAACTAGAACAGAACTAGAACAGAACTAGAACAGAACTAGAACAGAACTAGAACAGAACTAGAACAGAACTAGAACAGAACTAGAACAGAACTAGAACAGAACTAGAACAGAACTAGAACAGAACTAGAACAGAACTAGAACAGAACTAGAACAGAACTAGAACAGAACTAGAACAGAACTAGAACAGAACTAGAACAGAACTAGAACAGAACTAGAACAGAACTAGAACAGAACTAGAACAGAACTAGAACAGAACTAGAACAGAACTAGAACAGAACTAGAACAGAACTAGAACAGAACTAGAACAGAACTAGAACAGAACTAGAACAGAACTAGAACAGAACTAGAACAGAACTAGAACAGAACTAGAACAGAACTAGAACAGAACTAGAACAGAACTAGAACAGAACTAGAACAGAACTAGAACAGAACTAGAACAGAACTAGAACAGAACTAGAACAGAACTAGAACAGAACTAGAACAGAACTAGAACAGAACTAGAACAGAACTAGAACAGAACTAGAACAGAACTAGAACAGAACTAGAACAGAACTAGAACAGAACTAGAACAGAACTAGAACAGAACTAGAACAGAACTAGAACAGAACTAGAACAGAACTAGAACAGAACTAGAACAGAACTAGAACAGAACTAGAACAGAACTAGAACAGAACTAGAACAGAACTAGAACAGAACTAGAACAGAACTAGAACAGAACTAGAACAGAACTAGAACAGAACTAGAACAGAACTAGAACAGAACTAGAACAGAACTAGAACAGAACTAGAACAGAACTAGAACAGAACTAGAACAGAACTAGAACAGAACTAGAACAGAACTAGAACAGAACTAGAACAGAACTAGAACAGAACTAGAACAGAACTAGAACAGAACTAGAACAGAACTAGAACAGAACTAGAACAGAACTAGAACAGAACTAGAACAGAACTAGAACAGAACTAGAACAGAACTAGAACAGAACTAGAACAGAACTAGAACAGAACTAGAACAGAACTAGAACAGAACTAGAACAGAACTAGAACAGAACTAGAACAGAACTAGAACAGAACACAGAATTAGAACACTGAAATTGATACAATAACTGACACTATAACTGATCTAGTGTTAAGTAGTTTTAAACTGGCACTAGCTCTTATACTAAAACTGGTACTGTCCTAGAATTGGTTTTCCCCATTATTACGATTATTGTTACTATTACAACTGGAATTAGATTAATCTGCACTATTGCATTTTATTCATATTAGTTACCTTATGGGGAGGTTCTCTTCTAAGTACTTTGTTTGGTTTTCCCTTTCATTTCACGTTTTTCCTCTTATTTGTAGTGCATCTAAAACTTTAGCTGGGTAATTTAATTACCTTGTGGTTGAAATTAAATTCCCATGAATTATAAAACAAAACCCTAAAGAATTTTCTGCAAATTTTCTCCTCTGTTAAGTTTCTTCCTCCTAAAGCAAATTAATGCTTTAATACAATTTGCCTTTGCTGACAAAAGAGAATGCCAAAGGAAAGCAAATGAGGGAAAACATACAGAGAATATTCTAGAGAATCAGCAAATGGGATTAAAATATTTTAGCGTAACTTAAGTTTTTTTCTATTACAATCAAGCCAATATGTAGAGCTATTTGTTTCCCTATTTTTTTTATTGTTTTTTTAATAACAATAAAATCCATAACAACAAATCACCGGCATCATCGTCATCATCATCAGCAGCTATAAAGCCACCATGATCATGTGCTCCATATTTGTATATAAGTATTTAGAGGGGCATTAATAGAGTGAATAAAATAAAATACCACAAATATTCATTATTTTCAATATAGTTTTATTCATAGAACTCATACATATAATGGCATTTGATATAAGTAAATTTTATTTTAGTTATTTTGTTCATAAAAGGAAAATGAACTGAAAAAGAAAAGAAAAGCGAAACCTCGTTGTTTAGAATTTTACAGAAAAGGGGGGACTCAACTGAATTCTCTATTAAGTATTTGTCTGAATGTTTGTAGATGTCGTACACGAGTATTAAGTATTTCAATGCCAAGGTCAATATTGTATTATAAAAATTATATACACGAGAGTACAAAGAATTTCATTCATTTTGCCGGCTTATAATTTAGTTTTTTTTTTTTTGTTCGTAGTATTTATAAAATAAAATTCTCACCCCTACCCCAAGTAAACTCATATCATTCTGTCTGTCAGTCATTTCATTGTACAAACAATTTATTGTGCTAGAGTGTGACGACCCTGCATATACAGTATTTAATTGTTAATATAACGTTGGTCGCTTAGTTTCTCGGTCAGTCAGCCAGTCAGTCACTCAGTCATTTATTGTTTATTACACGATTTTATTTCATTGTCTGTTTTGCTGAACGTTTGAGCGTATGTGGGGCAAACGAGTGTGACTGCAAATACATTTAGCTAAACGCTTTTAAATGGATTTAAGCGTTTTTTGGAATTGGAAGTGAAAAATGACAGGGGCTACATCATTTATTGTGTATGCTGCTGATTAATTGTTTACAATTGGGTAGGTGTAATAGTAATTTTCATAAAAGAAACCCAGAAGTACCAATATGCTCATGGAAGCAGTTCTAGTTCACTTTTGAACCTTAAACCTATTTGATTAATCAAAATTAACATTTTATCTGAAATTCCTTTATCCCTCACCCAATACCTTCTTTATTTCAATAAAGGTTCTTGTCATTGTTTTAGTTTTTGTCAATTTTTATTACCCAGTCACCGATTATTGTTCTGAATGCCTGACAACTACTAGCTGAGGGTTGTGTATCACGAGCAAGTGTGATGGTTTTGTACATCGTCTGCCTTTAAATAATTATCGCGTGTTCAGTAAAAAAAAAAAACGTGAAAAAAGCAAGCCAAAACCAAAGACACAGACAGAAAACTATACTAATTTATGTGGCTGAAAATTATATAAATTAAGTACACAAGTGACGAATTTCAAATTATAGTTTTATAGTTGGCTTTTTCGAGTCACTAACAAAAATTGTGATACACACAAGTGTTGAATGTACAACACGCTCATAAAACTTATACTTTAATATAGATTGACGTGTTTTATGACTCATGTCATCAAATGATGTAACAACAATGTAATGAGAAAATTATAGGGCTGTGGTTAGATAGGAGAACATTGGCGCAATAAAAGCAGAACATTATTTAGAGGAGGAGAAGAAGGAATTAGCGCAAATGTTTTTAAGTTTAGGAATATTTAAGACTGCACTAGAACCTGAACTAGAACCTGAACTAGAATCTGAAATAGAACCTGAACTAGAACCTGAACTAGAACCTGAACTAGAACCTTAACTAGAACCTGAACTAGAACCTGAACTAGAACCTGAACTAGAACCTGAGCTAAAACCTGAACTTGAACCTGAACTTGAACCTGAACTAGAACCTGAACTAGAACCTGAACTAGAACCTGAACTAGATCCTGAACTAGAACCTGAACTAGAACCTGATCTTGAACCTGAACTAGAACCTGAACTTGAACCTGAACTTGAACCTGAACTAGAACCTGAACTAGAACCTGAACTAGAACCTGAACTAGATCCTGAACTAGAACCTGAACTAGAACCTGATCTTGAACCTGAACTAGAACCTGAACTAGAACCTGAACTAGAACCTGAGCTAGAACCTGAACTAGAACCTGAACTAGAACCTGAATTAGAACCTGATCTTGAACCTGAACTAGAACCTGATCCTGAACCTTAACTAGAACCTGAACTAGAACCTGAACTAGAACCTGAACTAGAACCTGATCTTGAACCTGAACTAGAACCTGATCCTGTACCTGAACTAGAACCTGAACTAGAACCTGAGCTAGAACCTGAACTAGAATCTGAACTAGAACCTGAAAAAGAACCTGAACTAGAACCTGAACTAGAACCTGAACTAGAACCTGAACTAGAACCTGAACTAGAACCTGAACTAGAACCTGAACTAGAACCTGAACTAGAACCTGAACTAGAACCTGAACTAGAACCTGAACTAGAACCTGAACTGGAACCTGAACTAGAACCTGAACTAGAACCTGAACTAGAACCTGAACTAGAACCTGAACTAGAACCTGATCTTGAACCTGAACTAGAACCTGAACTAGAACCTGAACTAGAACCTGAGCTAGAACCTGAACTAGAACCTGAACTAGAACCTGAACTAGAACCTGAACTAGAACTGAACTAGAACCTGAGCTAGAGCCTGAACTAGAACCTGAACTAGAACCTGAACTAGAACCTGAACTAGAACCTGAACTAGAACCTGAACTAGAACCTGAGCTAGAACCTCAACTAGAACCTGAACTAGAACCTGAACTAGAACCTGAACTAGAACCTGAACTAGAACCTGAACTAGAACCTGAACTAGAACCTGAGCTAGAACCTGAACTAGAACCTGAACTAGAACCTGAACTAGAACCTGAACTAGAACCTGAACTAGAACCTGAACTAGAACCTGAACTAGAACCTGATCTTGAACCTGAACTAGAACCTGAACTAGAACCTGAACTAGAGCCTGAGCTAGAACCTGAACTAGAACCTGAACTAGAACTTGAACTAGAACCTGATCTTGAACCTGAACTAGAACCTGAACTAGAACCTGAACTAGAACCTGAGCTAGAACCTGAACTAGAACCTGAACTAGAACCTGAACTAGAACCTGAACTAGAACCTGAACTAGAACCTGAACTAGAACCTGAGCTAGAACCTGAACTAGAACCTGAACTAGAACCTGAACTAGAACCTGAACTAGAACCTGATCTTGAACTTAAACTTGAACCTGAACTTGAACCTGAACTAGAACCTGAACTAGAACCTGAACTAGAACCTGAACTAGAACCTGAACTAGAACCTGAACTAGAACCTGAACTAGAACCTGAACTAGAACCTGAACTAGAACCTGAACTAGAACCTGAACTAGAACCCGATCTTGAACCTGAACTTGAACCTGAACTAGAACCTGAACTAGAACCTGAACTAGAACCTGAGCTAGAACCTGAACTAGAGCCTGAACTAGAACCTGAGCTAGAACCTGAACTAGAACCTGAACTAGAACCTGAACTAGAACCTGAACTAGAACCTGAACTAGAACCTGAACTAGAACCTGAACTAGAACCTGAGCTAGAACCTGAACTAGAACCTGAACTAGAACCTGAACTAGAACCTGAACTAGAACCTGAACTAGAACCTGAACTAGAACCTGAACTAGAACCTGAACTACAACCTGAACTAGAACCTGAACTAGAACCTTAACTAGAACCTGAACTAGAACCTGAACTAGAACCTGAACTAGAACCTGAACTAGAACCTGAACTAGAACCTGAACTAGAACCTGAGCTAGAACCTGAGCTAGAACCTGAACTAGAACCTGAACTAGAACCTGAACTACAACCTGAACTAGAACCTTAATTAGAACCTGAACTAGAACCTGAACTAGAACCTGAACTAGAACCTGAACTAGAACCTGAACTAGAACCTGAACTAGAACCTGAGCTAGAACCTGAACTAGAACCTGAACTAGAACCTGAACTAGAACCTGAACTAGAACTAGAACCTGAACTAGAACCTGAACTAGAACCTGAACTAGAACCTGAACTAGAACCTGAACTAGAACTAGAACCTGAACTAGAACCTGAGCTAGAACCTGAACTAGAACCTGAACTAGAACCTGAACTAGAACCTGAACTAGAACCTGAACTAGAACCTGAACTAGAACCTGAACTAGAACCTGAACTAGAACCTGAACTAGAACCTGAACTAGAACCTGAGCTAAAACCTGAACTAGAACCTGAACTAGAACCTGAACTAGAACCTGAACTAGAACCTGAGCTAGAACCTTAACTAGAACCTGAACTAGAACCTGAACTAGAACTAGAACCTGAACTAGAACCTGAACTAGAACCTGAACTAGAACCTGAACTAGAACCTGAACTACAACCTGAACTAAAACCTGAGCTAGAACCTGAACTATAACCTGATCTTGAACCTGAACTTGAACCTGAACTAGAACCTGAACTAGAACCTGAACTAGAACCTGAGCTAGAACCTGAACTAGAACCTGAACTAGAACCTGAACTAGAACCTGATCTTGAACCTAAACTTGAACCTGAACTTGAACCTGAACTAGAACCTGAACTAGAACCTGAACTAGAACCTGAACTAGAACCTGAACTAGAACCTGAACTAGAACCTGAACTAGAACCTGAACTAGAACCTGAGCTAGAACCTGAACTAGAACCTGAACTAGAACCTGAACTAGAGCCTGAACTAGAACTAGAACCTGAACTAGAAGCTGAACTAGAACCTGAACTAGAACTGAACTAGAACCTGAACTAGAACCTGAACTAGAACCTGAACTAGAACGTGAACTAGAACCTGAACTAGAACCTGAACTAAAACCTGAACTAGAACCTGAACTAGAACCTGAACTAGAACCTGAACTAGAACCTGAACTAGAACTTGAGCCTGAACTAGAACCTGAACTAGAACCTGAACTAGAACTTGAGCCTGAACTAGAACCTGAACTAAAACTGAACTAGAACTGAACTAGAACTGAACTAGAACCTGAACTAGAACCTGAACTAGAACCTAAACTAGAACCTGAACTAGAACCTGAACTAGAACTAGAACCTGAAGTAGAACCTGAACTAGAACCTGAACTAGAACTGAACTAGAACTGAACTAGAACTGAACTAGAACTGAACTAGAACTGAACTAGAACTGAACTAGAACTGAACTAGAACTGAACTAGAACCTGAACTAGAACTAAACTAGAACTGAACTAGAACCTGAACTAGATCCTGAAGTAGAACCTGAACTAGAACCTGAACTAGAACTGAACTAGAACTGAACTAGAACTAAACTAGAACTGAACTAGAACCTGAACTAGAACTAGAACCTGAAGTAGAACCTGAACTAGAACCTGAATTAGAACCTGAACTAAAACTGAACTAGAACTGAACTAGAACTGAACTAGAACCTGAACTAGAACTGATCAGAAACATTATAAGTATTTACTGATTCGCTTGCGTTTTCTGCTCTTATACAGATACAATAAAAACAAAAAATCATTTTTTTTCAGCATTTTTAAGCACGTAACTACACATATTTTCACACATAAAATATAACAATAAATAGCAAACAAGAGACAAAAAGAAGGAGACATGTGGTAAAAGTCTAAAAAAAGAGGAATACAAGAAAATAAAAGACATTTGTATGAATGTACATGTCAAGAGTACTTATCTAAACTGACATCATACGACGCCTTAATGTCTCTTAACAACACAAAAATTTTTGTTTGTTAAAGTCATTGTTGGGTGCTGCTGCATATGAGTAAGTGTGTGTTAAATACATATACAAATATATTATTATGTTTAAGTGTGTGTGTGTGAGTGTGTGAGTGTGTAAGTCTATTTGTGTTTATATTTGTTTACAATACAATATTCCATTAGCCCTACCACCTGTTTGCTTTAAGCCTTCAACTGAACATGCACAAAAATGTTTGTTTTAATTTAAGTAACAAAAGACAACAATATGGCTGGAAAAAGAAACACAACTTTAATCCCAAATGTACAAGGAATTATAATACATAATACATAATTTCTAATTTTAGTTTAGTTAGACCAGTCTTAAGCTGAAAATTAAGTAATTGCTTAAGACATGGTCATGGTTGAGCAGGAAAGTTGAGTGAAACTAGATGTGTGGTGTTAGAGAAACCAGGAAAAATTTGTTTAGAATATACATACTTAGTAGAATAAATTTAATTTAAATTAAAATTGCTGATTTATGGTTTTATTTGTTTAAAATATGATAATTTATTTGTGGGAAATTTAACACTTTATGCTAAATTTACTATAAATAGCAAGTTCTTTAACACTGAATGTCTCAATTCTGCAAGAAAATTTTACTATAAATAGCTAAATTTCAGAAATTCTACTATTAACAGCTTAATTTTTAATATAAGATTTTCTATAATTCTACTATTAATATCTGAATTTCGAAAATTTTACTATAAATAGCAGAATTTTGGAAATTCTACTATAATTAGCAAAACTTTGAATATTCTACTATA